>KL647294.1:2701413-2752024 GCA_000727475.1 Sarcocystis neurona | reverse complement strand
AGCAGGACAGCGACCAGCAGCAGCAGGACAACGAGCAGCAGCAACAGCAGCAGCAGCAGGACAGCGACCAGCAGCAGCAGGACAACCAGCAGCAGCAGCAGGACAGCGAACAGCAGCAGGAGGGTCGCAAGCAGCAGGAGGAGGATCGTGACCAGCGGCAGGAGGGCCGCGAGCAGCAGGAGGAGGCTCGCGGGCAGCAGCAGGAGGAGAGCGAGAAGCAGCAGAAAGGCGAGCAGCAGATACACGGAGAAGAAGGTGCACAACGGCAGCATCAGGCGCCGCTGCAGAAGACAAGCGGAGGCAACGCGAAGTGTTGGGCAGCAGCGGGCAGCAGCCCGAGCTACTACGACCTGCTGCAGGAGCGGCTGCAGTGGCCGGTGCAGCAGCGAGAGAAGCTGCAAGAGCAGTCGCAACAGCGGAAGGGAGACGCAGCAGTCTGTGAGGAGCTTCTGCGTATTTCCGCGGGAACCGGAGCTGCGGAAGTGACCCCGTCGCTGCTGCCGTCCTCCAAACAGCAGAGGCATGAAGCCAAACAGCAGAAGAAGAGGCTGCAACCACGGCAACAGCAACAAACGGAAGAAGTGAAGCAGCATCAGGAGCAAGAAACGCAAGAGCGGCAGCAGCGCCGGCGTGGCACCCCGCACGTGTCTTATCCGTCTGGCTCGTGGAACGCTGATATTTTCCTGCGGCTGCTGCGAGCACGACTGCAAGAGGATGGCCCACACCAGCAGCAGCAGCCGCAACACGCACAGGGGCAGCAGGTACCGCATCAGAAGCAACTACGTGAGCAGCAGCCGCCGCCAGGTGAGCGACAACAGCACTTCGAGCAGCAGCTGCAGCAGCGTTCACAGGAGCAACAGCAACCCTCAGAGCAGCAGCGGGAGTCCGGAGAGCCACAGCGGCAGCAGCGGTGTCCAGAGCAGCAGCAGAGGGCGCAGGAAGTATGTGGGGAAGCCGGCATCGTAGAAGAGTGGCACAGGCAGCAGGGGCTCTTGATGGAGAGAGGGCAGCGTATCCTACAGCAGGAGCTGCCGTCGCCTCAGCAGCTGCAGACGAAGCAGCAGAAGCGGCAGTACAAGGAGGAGGAAGAGGAGGAGGAGCAGAACGCGCAGCGTCAGCAGCAGCGGCAGCATGACGAACGGCAGACGGAGAAGGAGAGGGAGGGCGCGAAGAAAAGTTTCTCCGAGCGCAGAGCGGACGAGGAGCAGCCCCCGGTGTCTACGTGGCGGCAGCAGCAACAACACCAACGAAAGCAGCAGCAGGAGCGGCAGTACGTTGAGAGAAGGCACCGTGAGCAGAGATGGACGTGGAATCGGGGAGTCGTAAAAAAGGAGCAGCAGAAAACGGAAGAAGAGGAAGAGGAGGAGGAACAGCAGCAGGAGGATAAAGAGAGCGAAAAGGAGCCGCAGAAGCGCGAGCAGCAAATGGGGCGGGAAGAGTGGCTGCGGCAGCAAGCAGCAACAGATAGGAAGAAGTTGAGCTGGCTACATTTTCTTTCGGCCAGTGACGAGCAGCTGCCGCAGGCGATGTCGCCTTTACGTTGGAGAGTCGCAGCACGCCACGCGCATGCGCGCAGAACGTCAGACGCCCGTCCCTCCGGGCCGACGAACAGCAGCAGCAGCAGCAGTTCGTCGCCGTCGCCACCCCCTCCGGCAGGGGGACCCGGAGCGACGAAGAAGCCTACAGCGGCAAAGAAGCCCGCAGCGGGGAAGAAGCCGGCAGAGGCAAAGAAACCAGCAGAGGCAAAGAAGCCGGCAGCAGCAGCAGCAGCCGAACGAGGCAGAAACGTCATGACAGGCACGGGCAAACCTGCCGCTGCTTCGACGGGAGCTGTCTCGCAGAAGGCGGCGAAGGGGGGAAAGCCAGGAGCAGCAGCAGCAGCAGAAAAGCAGCGGCAGCAGCAGCGAGGAGGAGGAGGAGCAGCAGATGAATCTGTGTCTGGTACTTCCTCATCCAGTTCTTCTGTGCCAACGCCAAAGGCTTCAGCACTGCTGAGGGAGAGAGTCACCGGAGGACTCACCGGAGATAGGGGTAGCCCGTCTCCCCGAACAGGTGCCGTCTCGGCTGCCTCCCCACCCCCAGCAGCACCAGCAGCGGCAGCAGCAAAGCGAACGCCAGGAGGAGGAGAAGAAGGAAGAGGGGGAGAAGGAATGTCACCGTCGAAGAAGCAGGCGTTTAAGACGATGAAGCCGAAAGGTCCCCCTCCGCCGCCGTCCCCCCTGCTTCTCGGATCGGAGAAGGAGAGCGAGGAGGAAGAGGTTGTTCTGCATGGCCCACCGCAGCAAAAGCAAGCAGCTCCTCCCGAAGAATATGGGAGTGCGACAGCAGCTGCTTATGCAGCCTCTCCTCGTGCCACAGCTGCGGGTGTGGGAGCAGGGAAGACCTCGTCAGCTGTCAAGCAACGACCTGTGTCTCCCCGCAGCTCGGAAGCGCAGCAGCAGCGAGAGACGCAGGCCACTTCGTCGGTTCGCAGCTCAGAGACGCCGTCTCCCGCGCGGCTTCCGCTGAAGACGAAGGCCGCGCTGCCTACGAAGGCAGCAGCAGAGGCAGCTGCGCGAGGAACACATGGGACACAGGCGACGCTGAAGCGAAGCACGTCATTTTTGGAAGCAGAACTCATGAAGGCGGCAATAGCCAGCACGAAGGCAGCAGCAGCAGCATCGGCCGTCGCCGCCGTTGCTGCTTCTCTGGAAGCTGGGGGCCCTTCCCCAGGCTCGGCGGCGCCATTTTCCCCACGACCGCGGCCGGCTGCTTCCCCTCCAACGGCAGCAGTTCCTGTCGGCGTGGTCACCGGCGCTGCTGCTGCCGCAAAAACGAAAAGCGTTGTTGCGCCTCCGCCTTCTGCCGCTGCTGCAGGAGAAGAAGGAGCGGCGAGGGAGCCGGCCCACAGGGAGGAACCTCGGGACTACGAGGCGACAGGAGCGCTTCGTTCTCGAGTCCACACCCTAGAGCTGGAGCTGGAAGAGGCTCAGAAGGCGCTGGCGGCGCGGCAGAGCGTTCAACAGACGCTGCTGTCCCAGTGTCTGCAAGACGCGGAGAGCCGGTTCACCCAGGCCGAACGGGAGTGGGCAGCAAAGCTTGCGGCGGCGACTCGGCGGGGGGAGGAGGCGGCGGCGGCGCAGCAGCAGCTGCAGCAGCGCCTGGAGAGGGAGCTGAGCGAAGAGCAGCGGAGGGCGAGACAGCGGCTGCAACACCGCGAAGAAGAAATGGAGCAGAACGAGAGCAAACTGCGGGCGATGGGCGAGACTGTGAAGACGCTGTCGCAGAGCCTTGCGCAGCTGCAGGAGATCGCCGACGTCGCTCGCACGACGCTGCATGCGATGGAGCAGCGCAGCAATGCGGCTGCCGCGAGGGCGACGGCACTCGAGCAGCAGCTGCAGCAGGCGCAGAAGGAGCTGCAGCGCAGACTGCCGATTCGAGACGCGAAGCGGATGGTCTTCCGTGCTCTTCAGAAAGGCTGCGCGGTGCAGCAGCTCGGTGCAGTGGCGCAGCAGCAAACAGTGCGCACGGTCGACAAAGCCTGGGCCTTCCACCGCCTCATGCTGCTGCTCCTCGATTCAGAGGAGGCCGCGAGAAGAGCCGCAGAAACGCCAGACGAAGACGAAGAAGAACAGGAACGCAGAGGAGGAAGAGGAGAAGGGGACGGAGGCAGAGCTCCCGCCAGACGCCTGCTGCGCACGTTTGCGAAGCGGCACGGTGCTGCTGCGGCTGCTGCCAAAAGGAGCGCTCTCGACGAGCGCCTCATGCAGTTCAGGAGGGAGCAAATGTTTCTTATGGCTGAAAATTCTAGACTCATGCAGGAGGTAAAGACAGCAGCTACACAACTTTCTAGCGTGCTGACGTATATATATATATATATACATATAGATGTATATATATGTACGTATACGTACACATGTATATACGTACATACGCAAATATATATATACGCCTGGATATCCTCCCACGTGTCTATCTCTCCCTATCTGTGTGTGTGTAGATAGAGAGAAAGAGAGCAACATACAAGCACTTGTGTACACGGACTCGCAGATGTGTCTGCAGGCATGCGCATATGTACGTCGGTGCATGCGTTTCTGTTCCGAGAATGAAGACGCAGACGTAGAAGCACGCGCCCGCCGGTGAAACGTAGAGAGATGTGCCCATCTTCTCTGCACATGTGCGGCCCTCACGCATGCGCCCGCAGCTGCGCTGTCTCCCACCTACATGTGGGGTGGGCTGCTGTACGTGCCCCATGCATGCGGGTGTCTGCAAACCAAAAAATGGCACCGTGTGCGTCTGCAGAGAGAGCCGATCCGTGGTGAGTCCGGCGCGTGCAGACGCTGCGCGTTACCGCGTCCTTCCGTTACACCCGCCGAGGCTCGTGTGCCTGCGTCAGCAGAAGAGCAGAAGGCAGTAGCGGCACAGTAGCAGGAGCTGGGGCAGAGCAGCAGCGGCAGCAGCGGGAGAGGGACAAGCAGGGTGAGCAGGAGAGAGAGTGACCCCTTTCCGGCAGACGAGGCAGCGGAGAAGGTACCATGCCGGGGACACAGCAACAGCAGGAGCAGAAGCACAAGGAAAAGAAAAAGGAGAAGGTGGAGAGGAGCAGCAGCAAGAAGGAGGCCAAGAGCGGCGTGCACGCCGCCGTCAGGCAACGTGCTGCAGCAGCAGGAGGCGGCGTGCGAGCCACATGCCACGCCGTAGCGGCAGCAACGTACCGGCTGTGAGAAACTGAACACAGCAGCAGAGAGGTCCGGCAGCAGTGCGGAGAGCAGCAGCCGCCGCGGCGCTGAAGAGAAGCGGCCCCAGCAGCCTTCTGAGGAGCAGCAGCAGCAGCAGAGGAGCATAAAACCAGAGCAGTGCAACAGTGGAGCCGCCGCTGCTGCAGCTGTTGGCAACAGCAGCCTACCAGCTCTGTCCGGCTGCAGTGCTGACGCTTGTGTCCAGCCCGCCTTCAGCAGCAGCACCCCCCACTCTCTGACTTTTGTGTGTGCAGCAGCAGCGACTGTTTCGGCTCTACCTCCCGGCTACAACTGCCGTCGTTCTTGTCGCAGCTGCGCTATCTTGGTCTCCTTCTCTTCCTCTGTCTCTATCCCTACGTATATATGTATACATACCCCTATACTGTTATATGTACGAGAGCATGCGCTTCTCTGTCGCTCTTTTCCACTGATGTTCTCTCTATATATACGCACATATACTGCCATATGTGTGGCTGCTGTTGTCCCCTGCTGCGGGCGTCTCCTGCCGCTGACGCTTGTTGGAGTGCTGCGTCTGCTGCTTCCGCTTTCAGGGCGCGCGCCTGCTCTTGCAGTTGCTGCTGTTCTCTGCTGCTGCCGCTGCAGGTGCTCCCAGGCGCTGTGCTGCTGCTGCTGGGACAGCTGACTGCTGCTGCTGCCGCTGCGGGGCCACGTGCTGTTGCTGTTGCTCCTCTCCTGCGCTTCTGCGGGTGTGTTTGCAGGTGGAACGCTTGCAGACGGCAATGGTGGTGGCAAAGCAGCATGAGCCGCTGGTACGTCCCCCGCAGCTGCTCAGGCAGGCCCGCAGCTCCCTGCGTTCCTACTTTTCGCTCTCTGCTGCTCTTCAATACTTTTCCCCTCTCGTCCGTGCAGGAGTCACACTCTGCTATGTTAAGAATACATAAGCACACGTCTACACCAGCATATATATATATGTATATGTGTATATGCAGATATATATACACCTACATACGTGTGTGCCCAAGTGCACACGGTATCCTTCTCCATACGCATAAGAACAGCCACGTTGCCTACCATCCCCTCCATGTCCTGTGCTTCTCTCGTAGCAAAGACGGGTATGTGAGTGTGATAACCTTCGCAGGTATATCCACATCTATCTGTCTATATATATATGTAGGGCCCAATTCTCTTGCAGTTCTGTGTGCCCACTGACTCTTCTGTTCTTCTGCTTCCTTTCTCGCACAGGCACATACGACTGTGGGGCTGTGATAGTAGCAGCAACAAAGCATACATGCAACAAAAGGAAGTGGACGGCTTATTCTTTTCTCTTCCGCCTCCTTTCTTAGGTGCACTTCATGGCATGCAGGCTGCTGCTACATGCATGTGGTGACTGCTGCTGGTGTGTCCGAGTTTCGGGACTGCTGCTGACTCGTGCGCTGCTGCTTGACCTCTGGCGCTTACAGATGCAGGCTGAGATCCCTTAGAAAAATATCCATCTCTCTCCCTACCCCTATATATATATGTATTTGCATGCATATATATATATGTATGTATTTGCATATATATATATATATATATATGTATGTCTTTGCATGCGTGTATGTATATATATATGTAGAGATATGTACGTGTGCGCACTTGTGCAATGTATATCTATTTATAGGTGTACGGGCGTTACTGCTGCACCAGCACCTCCCCTCCGGCTCCGACGTATACCAACTCTGTGACACGTATGCAGCTCCGCGTATCTTCACCTGTTTCTCCGTCTGCTGTAGAGGAGCTGCTGCCGTTGCTGCTCCTGTGTCCCCGTGCACTTCGTCAGCGCAGGGCTGTTGCTCCAGCTGCGGGATTCCCCCTGCGATGCTAATAATACGACCGCCTACACGCCGCGTGGGGTTCGTCCTGCTGCCGTTGCCTCTGTGACGTACTGCTGTCCCTGCTGCTGCCTACGGGTCGGGCTGCCGTCGAAGGCGGTGGTGCTGCTGCTGCGCCCCACGCGTCTGTTCGTTCTTCTGCGGCTGCTGAGGGTCACCCTGCTGTTGAAGCTGGTCGCGCGCTGTAAAACGGTTGCTGCAGATGCGGCGCTGCTGCGACTGCTGCTGCTCCCGCTGCGTGTCGCTTCGGCACCAATGCACACCCGCTACATGCATGTGCGGCTGCGATACTGCTCCTCACCATTCCTGCATTTTTCCGAGGGACGGATGAACTCTTGCTGATGCCTTTCAGCGTCTCTTGCAGGCACCCATGTCCTGGGAACGGGCCCTCACTTTCACCCGTAGAATGTATGTATGTGTATCGTTTTACATGTATCTGTCCATATCTCCTATACTTATATATATATATATATATATATATATGTGTCTCTCTGTATCTACACCTATGTATATATGGATATCTAGGTGTGTATCTCTTTCACTCTGTCTTCCGGTGTGAGCCGGGTCTCTCTGTCTCCCTTCCGTTGCCTGCTTTCCCCCAAGCACCTGCTCGCCCTGCATGCGGCAGTGCTGCCCAATTCTTACGAAGTCCCTGCTGCTGGTGCCGCGCAGGTGTGTAGTCCACGTCGCGAGGCAGCTGCATGAAGTGGCCGCGCATATGTATCCGACTCCCCTGCGCGCCACGTAATTCACGCGGCACCGAAGACGACGCTTCGGTGCTGCTACCGCTGCATGCGCCACCGCCAACACGTGTGCTCTGCAGCTGCTGCCTGCGAGCCGTCTGCTGCTGCTGCCGTGGACAGTGCCGGCTCAGCAAGAAGCTGCTGCTGCTGCCGTGGATGCCGCCGGTCTGCGCAGAAGCTGCTGCCAGTGCCGCGTGGGCTACCGAACGTGTGCGCTGCTGCCGCTGTGTAGGATGTTCCGCCCGCAAGGCGTTGCTGCTGCTGTGTGTGGAGCGCCCTGCAGGAGGAGCGGCAGGTGCTGCTCGAACAGCGACAGCTGCTGCGCGGTCTTGCCTGCAGCCCTGACGTGAAGTTGCCGGCGGCGCGGTGGCTGGCGTCGCAGCTCTTGCGGCTTCTCGCAAAGGCGGCGAGGCCGTTTTTTACCGCGTGAGCTTCTGCCTGCGCGCACTCTTTCTCGCCCCGTGCACCTGCAGCAGTTGCAGCCTTCTTCTTTTCCAGCTGCTGCCTACGCCGCCGTCTGTGTGACTCTCTTTGTTTCTCCTGCGCTTCTCCTTCGGCTGGCTGCTCTTCTGCCGACGTGTGTGCAAGACGTGGCTGGCGCTTCCCTCTCGCGGCAGCAAAATCCATGCGCCCGCGTCGCGCGGTGGGCTGTTGCGGGCATGGCTCGACGCGCTCAAACTGACTTGCTGCTGCTGCTGCTGCTCCCGCGCATGCATCCCATGCACCCCTCTTCTCCCCTCTGTCCCACGCGTCTGTGCGTTATACGCCGCTGCTGCGGTGTTGCCCCGCGCACAGTCACTCGTCGGCTGCTGTTGCTGCTGCCACTCTACACCCAGAGGCCATCTCTGCTGCGGCACTTGCTGCTGTTGCTGTTGGTCTTGCGCCTGCAGCGTGTTCTGTCCTGTTCATGCTCCTGCTGCACACGCGTCAGCGCTTCCTTCGGGATTGTTGCTGATACAGTGATGTACGCAACGTAGCAGCCTCACCCACTTTGTTTTGCTGCTGCAGCTGCTTCCTACGCGCTTCTGTTGTTGTCGCTGTTGCTGTCGGTCCTGTGGCCCTGTTTGAGCGCCTGCTGCTGGTGCTGCTGCTCAGACGCGTGTGTGCACGTGCATTCATTCATTCATTCTTGCTGCTCTCTTGCGAAGGGCAAACATCTTCCTCTTTCTGACGAGGAAGTGTGGGCTGCTGCTGCTGTGCCACTGCGGCCCACAGATATCCGCCTCGAGGTCGCCGTTGCTGCTGCAGCTGCTGCTCCTGCTGCTGGCTCTGCTGCCTGTCGCACGTGTTCGGTGTCGGCACGCTGCTACTGCGGCTGCACCTTTCCGGTACAGAACACCAGCCTCAGGGCTGGTGTTCTGCTGTCGGCGCACGTGCTGCTGCGACTCCTCCTCCTTCTGTGCCCCGCTCACCTCTACGCTTTAGCCACGCGCTTCGTAGGAGCTGTCGTTATTCCAAGCGTCTTACGTCGGCGACTGCTGTGCGCGGCTTGGAGAAGAAGGAGGGGGAGAAGGTGCCCTTCCTCGAGTTCGGCTGCTAGACGAACTGCTGCTCCTCGCCGCTCCGTCTTGTTGCCGCCGGTCGTTCAGCTGCTGGTATTGCTGTGGCGTCGCGCTTGGCTGCTGCGCCTGATCCTGTTCCCCCTCCAGCCGTCACTGCAGCTGCTGATGTTGCTGTTGCGCAGCGCGCTTTGCCGCTCTTGTTGCTGCTGGTGCTCCTGCTACCGCGCTGCATGCGTTGCAGGCGTGACAAGAGCTGCTGTTGCTGCTGCTGCTCTCGGTGTGGGGCGAGCGGTCGACGTTGGTGCTGCTGCTGTTGCTCTTCGTGGCGGTGTTGTAGCTGTTGCCGCTGTTCAAGTAGCTGTCTCCCTGCTGCTGCTGCGTCGACGGCGCTTCCCAGGCTGTCTTTGCTCTTTTCTGCTGCTCCAGTTGTTTCTGGCGCGCCTCTGCTACGACTGCTGTTGCAACTTCGTCTCTTCCAACCATTGCTGTTGCTGCTGCTGCTGCTCCAGGTTGAAAGGGGGTCTCGTTGACGAAGAGAGAGATAGGTTTGTGCATGCGCTGCAGACGCGCTTCAACGAGCTCCGCGTGGCCGCATACAGCGACATGCTCAGACGCATTGCTGCCTGCAGACTTGCGGGCCTGACGGAGTAGGACTTTCTTCCTCTTCTTCAAGCGGGCAGCCCAGCCCATCACTTCTCTCTCAACGAATCTGCAGACTCTTGTCCAGTGCTCGAGCAGTCTTCGGACGTATATATATTTCTACATCTATGTAGATGCATGCGCGCTGCTGCAGGTCACTCCTCTCTGTCTCTTCCCTCGCCGTCCACCGATATATATATATATGTATATGTATAAGCAGCAGCACTGCCTATACGGAAGTGCCTGTTCCGTGGATTGTTTGTTGCCGTTTTGCGCGTCCTACTTTTTGCGAAGCATTTCTCCACCTTCTGCATGTGGCTATACTATAACCCACCTTCAACGTGTAGCGTTCTCTTGTATATATTGATATCACATATGTATATACATATATATACTGCAGCCTCCGACGTCTTCCGTCTCTCTTCCATACAAATGCACGTGGATATACGTGTACATATGTAGTGTGGTCTTGTGTGCGTCTTATTTCCCTTCTCCACACGAATACACGTGAATATATACACGTAGATAGGCCTATATGCCTAAGGCGGTCTCGTGTGCGCCCTCTATTCCCCCCCCGCCCGCTTATCTGTGCCAATATATATATGTGGTGCGGTCTTGGGCGCCTTCGCTTTTCCGTACAAATACCCGTACATATATATATGGATATGATGCGGTCATGGGTGCCTTCTCTTTTCCGTACAGATACCCCTGCATACATATGGTGCGGTCACGAGTGCCTTCTCTCCTCCGTACTAGTTACCCGTGCATATATATACGTATATATCTGCAGGTAGAAGGTTTGTGAGCAGCAGCACCTCCACGTGCGTGTGTAGCTATAACCACGCGTCTATACCAGCATCCCCAAACATCTTTCTTGTGCGTGTGGGGCAAGCACCGGGCTCTCCTTCTCCACGCTGAACATTTGTATATATTGACATGCGACTTCGTACAATTGTGGCTGTCGCCTCATTCCTGCACGCGCCTCCAAGCGAACACGCATGCGTTCTTCCCTTTGCTTGTCTTTCAGAAGACTCTACCGAGGCAGCGTCTCGAGTTTATCGGAACATTCCTCGGCGGGAGTCCACAGCGGGCCCGCGTCTCGTCTCTCTGTGTCTCTCTCTCCCTGTCACTCGAGACCATTCGAAAACACGCTTCCTCGCTGACAGCTGCATGCGTAGTGCTACTCACTCTCGCGCATGCGCCCAAGCATGTGTACCATGAGAGACACCTGTTTCTCTCTGTCTTTACAGGCACAACACGCATATCTGCATTTGCTGCTCACACCACTGGCTGCCCTTTTCCGCTGCTGTCTCACTTGTGCAAATGCTTTTCTGCAAGTTCAGTGCACACAACTCGGCTGCTGCTGTTGCATCTCAGGAAACTGCGCTGGCGGCAGGAGGCAAGTGGCTTCGCCGCTCTTCAGATTAATGCGGCCCTTGAAAAGGGTAAGACTGCAAGTCTCTCTACACGGGCGCCGACACACCTGGGGATATTTTTTTTCTGTTTGTCCTGCACGCGTGGGTGTGTGAGCTGCCCCTGCGACAGAAACGCACGCACGAAAGAAGAGGTTTTCTCTGTCTTCGTGCGCGCGCAGCGGTTGTCTCAAAACGGGTCTGCAGAGACCACGACGACGTGCAGGCCTGGGAGGTCCACGCGTCGACCCATCGCTGCAGTTGTAGTAGTAGTAGCAGTAGTAGTCAGAGTGGCGCTAGTAGCTCTCTGACTCTGGCGGGCAGGGACCCGTCTCGACCTTTGCCTTCCGAGTTTGCTGGCATGCATGCATTTCTCTTTTTCCCGTCTCTGCGCCCGTGGGGGGACATCTCTGGAGGAACTGTCGTGCGAGGCTGCCGCCCCGGCAGCACACGTCTCTCTTACGCTCTCCCTGTCTCTGTGTGCATGCGTTTTCCTGCGTCCACAATGTAGAGTTCGCCTTCCTGCTCTGTGCGTGCGACGCAAGCGGGGTCACACCATCTGGCGGACATTTTCTTCCTGCATGCAGAAAGTTCCTCCGGGTGAATTGGAAGGTCCCTGTTTTCCCCTGCATGCAACCTTCGTGTGAAGGGGACGGTCGTGCTTAAATTTGTGCGCGTCTCCTGCGACGCGCACGTTGTCGCTCATTTGACCTTCCACACGCCTGCTGCTGCTGCTTCGGCTTCTTCCTGCAAGTTACACACCGGCGCGAATTTGGTTCTTCCGCTGACGGGCTCCTTCTCTTCCTTTCCACGGAGACGGCTCTCCACGCGCTTCTCCGCTTGCCTGCAGCTACAGCTCCTCTCTCTGCTGTATTCACTGCCACGATTCTTCTTCTACGCACAATTGCGTCGCCGCAGGGTCCACTGGGACACATGTTCTCTCACACGTGTGTGCGTGCTACTCCGCTTTTTTCTGGAGGTTGCTGTCTTCGTCTGCGGCTTCCCTATCTTTAGCGTCATTCCGCTTGCATGCGCGCTGGTGGTTTCTTTTGAATACACGCAGGCAGGTCCTTTCTCGTGTCTCACGCTGCAGTGCTTCTTCTGTCCTGCATGCGCGTGGATTTAATAGAGAAGAAAGACGCGCCTCTGCCCCGCGACGAATGCGTGGCATTTCTTTCTCTACTTAGCGCGCCGCCAGTGCATGCGTGCGGCGTACCTCGAGCCGACTGCTTATTTCTCTCTAGTGGAAAAACGGGGCACGCATTTGCTTTCTCCACTCCACAATGCTTTGTAGACACGGAACAACTCTCTAGGCTTTCATTGAGAAAAAAATGCAAGGCCCCCTCCCTCCCGTATCCCAGGCACCTGTTTCACCTCCACTGCACCTGCTGCGGAGTAGCTGGCCTCTCCACTTGCTGCATTAGACGGTGAGAACTGCTGCTGCGGCACAGGCGGTTTCTGTGGTATCAAATGAGGTGGGGCTGCTGCTGCGGGAGAAGGACGCGGGGCCATACGTTGTCCCTAGACGTCTCTGTGCAGCTACTAGTGAGTTCATGCAATGACGCTGCAGCAGCAAATGCTGTTTAGCAGTGGCCTGCGTGTGTGGGGAGCTGCCATAGCGGTGGGGTACAACACGCAAGCGCGAGCGCATGCATGCAACGGGAGCAGAAAGATTTCCTGCGCGTGACGCCTGCCGGTGGCAAGATGATCCTCCTGGTGCTTCTTGGGCCCCACGCCGTGGGAAAGACTTGCATCTCCTGTGACAGCAACATGGAAGTAGGAGTGCGGCCATTCCGGTGTCCTGCAGTGGTGCAGGGTTGCTGTCTCGGGGGTGCTGCTGTCCTGCCTCTGCTGGCCGACTTACTGCGGTTTCTCTCGCCGCGTGCTGCCGCTGCTACACTGATGCTTCTGCTGTGTGCTGCTGCGCTGCTGGGGGCTCTCCGCTGCTGCGACTCGCGTGAACGACTTGCTCTGCTGTGTGCTGGTGCGCTGCTGGTGGTACTCCTGTGCTACTACTGCTGCTGCTTCGAGCTGCATCTGCTGCGCTACTGGTGCTGCCTGTTTGGCTGTGTTGCTGCTGCCGCGGGGACAATGGAACAGGCCGGGACTACATTAAGAAGATGCATCCTAGATATTCGAGAAGCGCCGATGCGAGAGGGCGGTGGGCCCAGCAGATCTCGAATGGGTCTGCTGCAGCAGCTGGAGCTGACGGGGATGAAGCTGCTAGACGAATGCAGCAGCAACGGGGCCGGAGCAGCAGCAGCAGCAAAGCAGCTGCCCGGTGGCAGAGGCCGCTGCCTCCAGTAGGAGCATATACTAGCGAAGAGTTGTTCGATGTGAACGTTCCTGTAGCGCTGCAGCCGTACTACTACCGACAGCTGCCTTCCGTCCAGCGCAGGTACCTGCGAAATACGTTTGTACCTATAAGAGAAACCCCACTTCCCCCTACGAGTTTTGCAGCTCACGCTAGTCGCTTCTTTGACGATCAGATTGCACTGGGCGTTCCTTTGACTCCAGCACGACCATCTGCTTTGTTGACAGCACCAGCACCCTTCCCCACGGCGAACAGAAACAGCAGCTGGGCAGGGCCTGCAACAGAAGCAGCAGGAGCAACGTCAAGAAGAAGTAGCTGCCAGGCTAGCCCAGAAACGATCTACGGGGGTACGATGACCGACCCGGTGCCGCACCAGCAGCAGCAGGAACGCAGTTTGGTATTCCCGTCTCCTGCGGCCTCCACTCTAAAATGCAGCATTCCTGTCGGTCCTTATGCATGCGCAGACCCATCCACCACTGCTGCACCTGCCGATGCCGCTACTGCTGCTGCTGCTTTCAGATTACGTACAGAACAGCACCAGCTCCAGTGTGCCCTGCTCACTCCTTGACCGCGTTGCCTGCGTCTCGGCTGCGCGCGCTCACTTCACTACCACACAGCGTATATTCGTGCACCTCTGCAGGTGAGACAATTTTGGCGTGGCAAACCTCACCGTACTGTTCTACAGATATGCAGATACACGTGTATACACATGCATTGGTAGAGCGGCGTAGAGACACGTGCGTATGTTTACATGTGTGAGTATGCATACGAAGACATGTATACACACAGATGTGCGTATGTGTGAACAGCGTCCTGACAACACGGAGGGCACGCCACGAGCGAAAGTACCCGCGTGGTCGCTTCAAAGTGGCAAGGCCGTGACCTATAATTGTGTAGCAGTATGTTGTTTTCCTCTGTAGAAAAGTAAACACACTGCTACATATACTTATGCATATAGGTAAAGATTCTTACTTTTTTTGTGTGCGTGTGCTTCAAGCGTCATCACTAGTAAAGCCTAATAATACGCGTGGGGCATCGAATGATCTGCAAGACATGACAGAGGCCTTGCAGAGGCATGGGAGACATAAACTTGCACTCGAGAGACGACTTGCGTCCTTTTTCTCAGTGTTCAGCCACTGCGCCGCTGTTACTGCCGCTACGTGTCTGATCGGTCATCCTGCTGCATGGTAAGCGTGCTCCTGCTGTATTGAGAGGGCTGTTGCTGAGAACTGCAACTGCTAGGGAACAGTCCTTTGCTACGCTGCTTAGAGACGCTACGTTACTGTGCTGAGAGAGGATGTGCAACTCTTTTATGCCGGAGCAACAGGCATCAATACATGCGCGGGAAACGCGAGGACGCGGACGCTGCTAGGAAGTTCTTGCTGCATCATCGTTGCTGTGTTGCCGAACACGTGTGGAACGTCTCGCGTCCAATTTCTCATGTAAACGTTCTCGTGCTGGACGCGCCTTCACCAGGAAGAACCTCGAAGCTACTGCGCCCAAAGCAACTGAGAGCGCGACTAAGTAATGGGTGTGCACGTTTGTAATCTGCTGAGATACACACACGAATACGCAAGTGTAATTGTCCTTGTACGTGCATACATACCATTTGTCAATATTTGTGGTAGGGCAGCACGCTGGTTGTCACCACACTAAGAGATCAGCTTCTGCATGGGCACCCTCAGCTGCGATTTCTTTTAGGTCTGTGTACATGCGAGAGACGTTGAAGAGTTAGTAGCGGCTGCCTCCGATGCACTGCAAAGAGGCGTATGGACAGGGGGAGTAGCAAAGAGTGCTTTTTCGTCGTTCGTGTACATCGTTTATTTACATATATATATATATATATGTATGTATACGAGTGTAGAAGTACATCGTTTTCACACGAGATGCAGCTACACGGGGAAAAATGTACACATACCAGCACGTAGGGGGGTCGGCTTTAGACTAACGTTGATATTTCAGAAGGTATTGGAACTGTAGACTTACCACGCGCAGAATGCTAGACTGCCGATAGCACGCTGTTCCGCTGTGTGGCACTTGGCGCGAGTGATATTCGAAATTTACAAGGTTTGCATACTCGTGTATATGTCTTGTCTGCTCACGAACTTCTGGTTAGCAGATTGGTGGGGAGCTACACAGTATTGTGGGCTGAAGCGGAGACAAAGGAGCCGTGACGCGAAGGATCACGTACCTGAACAAACGAAACTATCTACTGTAGAGGGCTCACTCACTCAGTCCCTCACCGGTGAGGCAAGTCGTAGCTTCATGTGCAGAAGAAAGGAGGACGCGTAGACAACATATGTAAATTGTCACTGCGCTGTTGAAGTTTCTTCACCAAGGCGAAAAAAAAAAAGCAGCAGGCACGTGCAACAGCACGTCTCGCTGATCAAATCGACGATCCCTCTCTCTTTCTCTTTCCGTATACATACGTGTGGGTTTACAGAAGGAGGGAAAGGGATGTGTGGGCTACAAGAGATTACGAAGCAGTATCTTTCAAAAACACTGAACGTTTCCAAAATGCATGAAAAGCCGCATAGACGTTTAAGGCAGCAGCGGCAGCGAGGTAGAAGGCACGCAGATGTCGAAGGACGCTTCACTTCTTGTCAGTCGCAAGTGAAGGAGAGCATATCTTACCTCGAGTTGTCACGACCATTTCTCAAGAAACGCACGGTAGGACTTTTGCCTCTACACGCGCAAACATTTTTCGGGGTGTCTGCATATAAAAAAACATAGACATATGTCTACGTGTAGCTGATCCTTATGTGTATACCAGCATAGGTGTCCTTTCCAGTTCAACATAGACATATATATACATACATATACATACACGTACATACGCGTATCGCCATCTCCTTCACATGTGTGGGTGTACGACTGCGTTGGCGCAAGAGTGTTTAAGCAGCTCTCCAGCAGTTTTTATTACAACAGCCCTAGGAAAGCTGTCACTTCCAGCATTTGATGTGTGACGCGTAACTTGAAGGCTTGAACATTTTTCTGATTTTATTCGCGTAGTGCCGCCCTATGTGTTGCAGCTCATCCTAGATTTCTAAACAGGGTAGTACCTAGGTGTATTTTTTGTAAATTATATAGATGCGTAATCCAGTGCAGCTGTCCGTACGCGTATGTAGCGGCGTACAGCGAGAGAGTCGACGTATATCTTGGGTAAATGTGCGTGGCGCAATTTAGGAGTAGAGAGAGTGGACGAAAATTTTGTACTTACGTACCTAACTTAATGTAGGCGTCCACAGACGTATAAAGTCACATAGAGAGACAGAATGCAGACGCTCCTCTGCTCCGCTTCGCAGACAGCAAAGATGCACTTCTCTTCACATTGCCACAGGGCGAAGAACTACGTAGACGAACAGCAGCGGCCGGGCCAGCTGCGTATGACGTATCACGGCCTGTGCAAGTCGTACGCAACGCCACACTCCCCAGGCATTTCTAGGTGCTCAGGAGAGACCAGCCACTACGGGGCAAATGCACAAGTGGCGAACAGGGCGCGCGGGGCGCTTACCGAACGTGCAATGGCATCCGCAGATGCACGTAATTCGAGTCATTGCTGTTCGTTGCAACACACTTTTTTTCCCCTTATGCAAGTATATGCACACAGACGGAAGGGGACGTAAAAGTCTCCGATCTGGCAACAGCCCTGTTCCCAGCATAACCCGCGCACTGACAACCACCGTCTCTCTCGCACCTGAACTAGATTATACCTCCTGCGGTAAGTGGACATTGTTCTGTCGGTTTTACACGTACAAAATGGTGCGTGTATGTAAACACAGCTACCGCTTTTATGCTTGTTTCCTGAAAAGTGTTCATGAGACCCCGAAGTTGGAAGACACGACGCTCTAATCCAGACGCTGCTGGTAAGAATACAGTTGCACTGTCTTGGGGCCGTGTGTTCTCTTACTTATCGGGGTGTCTTCTCACGTATACTGAGGACTTCTGTACTCTTCGAAACTACTGCTTCATCAGGTAGTCAAGTGGCAGGATTCAGCTTTACGTCGGCATCCGGTTAGCGTATCAGATTTCACAGGCACAGTTTTTGTACATATCCCACGTGCACGTACGTATACATGCAAACAAGTATTTACTCAACTAAATTCAAGCTGAATGCAAGCAAATCTAAATCTGCGGCCTGTGTGAGATGCAGGAGATGCAGAGAAGGAAGCGATGACCTTACACATGGGCGACACCAGTGTGTCTTGATTGTTTTCAAGTAAATATCTCACCCGAGTATCCGCACAGCCAGGTTGGCAAGCGTGAGGGTAGGCGGCGTTGCGTGCGTCACTAAGTCGCCCTCAATCTGGCGTGTCACTACAAGTGTGCGTGCATCTACTTTGAAACCTACTGCCGCATTCGTTCGCGCTTGCCGCTGCGAATGCTGCTGCTAGCATGATCCGTTTCCCACCGGCTCTGTCGGTGACACATACCTTTGTGAGCTCCACAGTGGATCGCTGGGTTTGAACTTAACAAACTGTCTCAAGCAGGGATGAAAAGAATGGACTGAGAAGCCGAAAACTGCTCGTCTTGCCACTTACGTGGATCGTTAGACGGTGCCAACGTAGGTGCGTACGTGTGTATACGTGTGTATCGCGAAACTTTCTGCGTACACATTGTACGTGTATATACATAATATATACATGCGGCTACGTGCGTACACGTTCCTTTGGACGTTCGAGATTAGACCGTATCTAGCAGAGAAATTTACTTTTAAAAAAATGCAGCGGGTTCGTGTGCATTGTTTATCAGGTGGGTTCACTGACGTAGCGGCCTATCCACGTGTACAGTCACCCACACTCATACACAATACACTGTCGATTCATGTAGACGCACGTTCCTGTATCTTGTCGGGACACACAATGCTGTCCGTCCCGTATTTATTATCCACATGTGTGTATACTAGGCGCTGTAAAAGAATGCCTACTAATCCACCAACACTGCACCACATAATGTGTACTAGAACTGGTACAGGCGAGTGTGTGCATGTACGGAGCTGTACATAAACATCTTGACTCCCTTTTACAGCTTACTCTCGGTGCCACGCATGTATTCACACCCCCCAGCGTAAGCAGCACAAGTGTATGTATATAAATCTGTACAACTGCGGTCGAGTTAGTGAACAACATTGCAACCAAATTTTACAGTACATGGACGCGCACGCACGTAGGCACAGGGGCCAACCTGCGTACGCAGGTGATTCGTAGGCGAGGTTTTTGGGCCGCTATGGCAAGTAAATTCCTTTGCAGCACGTATTGCACGGGTGGCAAAATCCACATGTATGCATAGATGTTCTTGCGTAGGGAATGAGTGCGCGTGTCCGCGCTGGCCCGCACCAGGAGTTCACACATTTACACAGTGCAATGAAGTTGTGGTCGTTAGTCGTGTCGATCGCTCCACATTACGCCCACACAGACAACGGCAGGAGCTGTGAGGGGACTGCATATGCCTACACAAGAGGTTTTAGAGGGGCCATCCTGCGTCGGCCTGCCTATTGCTGACGGTGATTTAGTGTCTGCCGTCTCCGACTCATCTTTGCAAGTGGACTGCATATACCTACAGGAAGAGGTTCCGTAGGGCCATCCTGCGCCGGCCTGTCTTCTGCTTACGGTGATGTAGTGTCTGCCGTCTCGTAATAGACTCATCTTTGCAAGTGGACTGCATATACCTACAGGAAGAGGTTCCGTAGGGGCCATCCGGCGCCGGCCTGTCTTTTGCTTACGGTGATTTAGTGTCTGCTGTCTGGTAATAGAACCATCTTTGCCGCCAGGGTCTGCGGTTCAGTGGTCGATTCACCTTTGCCGCCAGCTTCTGAGGAAGATACTGTGCATCTGCCACCTATCCGCAGATTCCGTGTTCGGTCCCTCCTGGGTCGAAGACAAGTTGTTCATCTACCTCCAACATGCGGCGCGCCCCTTCCAGGTGGTACCCATTGTGCGACATAGCCCCTGCAACTTCCCTTGCAGGGGGTTGTGCTCTGCGGCGTTCCATGCGCAGCGGCATACCGTGCTACTGCATCTTCGTGCCAGTGGTGCATTTTCGTCGGCTGCAGATAGTATAGCGTATACTACGTGGTGCGCGCCTACACCTGATGCGAGTGGACGCCCGCTGTTTGTCCATGTCGCGTTACTCCATAGGACCTTCGTGGGAGCACTAGCGTGTTTTGAGTGGCCCGCCTTCTGGACTCTGCATTGAAAGATATCTGGTGTATCTGCGTGCATACTGTTGTCCGGCGCCACGGCTACGCGGATTCCTTCCACATGTAGTTACCTGCTGCGGATATCCACGCTTGTGTTTGTTTGTGTCTCTGTGTGTTCCACCTTCACGCTGCATCCTCTTACAAGTACGCAAAAACAGCCACGGTGTGCGTGCTGCGAGGCAGCGCCACGTGCGTCTTCGGCTGCCCACTACTACTGTAAGAAGTACCATGATGCAACACACGAAGCACTGCGCCGCCGACGCGCTGTTATAAATACGTCCTGAACTACGCGTGTGTGTGTGTGTGTCTCCCCTCACGTTCAGTATCAGAGCGGCGGATTTAGGCGTGCCCGTGCGCATCACGCGTGGCCACCCACGCCAAGTAGTAGACCGGCGTGTCGCTAACGAAAAAGTCGAACCTGCCCTGTCACACAGAGGTGGCGACCACAGATGAGTGCCTGTATTTTGGAAGAGCAGAGAGCGTGACACGTTTACGAGAGTGAGTGCTGGTGTGTAGGACTCGCCTCAGATATCGAGCAGTGTGTATTTTGAGCTGATAATGTCCGCTGCCGGGGAACGGCCTTGAGGCCCTTAATACTGCCAGGAAAACCCGAAGCCGCACAAACGAGCCACCACTGCCCGCCAAGGCAGGACGAGCACCAGCGCAGAACATTTCGATGCCTCTTGGGTCCCGGTGTGGCCCAGTTGCATCCTCTTCTGGTGGAAACACGAGAGCGAAGCTGCTGCTGCTCCATATTTCGTCGCATCTTGGTACTCCGTGTCACCGAAGCCAACCTTCGTCGGCGACGGTAGGTGGAAATGTTGCAGGTGCTTCCCTTCGTGCTACGGGTACAGATGTACAACATTGTTTTTCAGCCGCCTGGTAGTATCAGCAGCGTCAGCAGCGGCTGTGCTGTTGGTACCGTGGAGTACGCAAATGCTGTACTTTGTTGGTGTTGGGGAGGCGCTGGCGGTCCAGCTGCTTCGCCTCCCGCGTTCGGCGATCCCTTGTTACGGCACTCTTCCGCAGCTGCTTCCACCGTATTGGTTCTTCTCTTCTGCAGTTGCGCCGATCCTGTTGCCACCGCAACAAGTGGCGCGTGGTGCTCGGCAAGCAACCCCCCAACTGTTGCTGTTGCTGTTTGCGCTGCCGCGTACGCTCACGCGTTGCCGGTGCGGTCTTGTCCATGTGTTACTGCCCCGATCCGGTTGTTTCGCTGGTGTTCCCAAGGTGGTGGTGGTGGTGTTGCGGCTGCTGGGCGTGACTGTTCCAGTCTACAACAGTAGTAAGTCCCCTGCATCATCCAGCCACAACCACCTTCGGGGATTGCCACCCGCTTGGCGACAGGAAGCAATGGAAGGAACCACCTCTGCAGACTAGTAGTATACATTGTGATACACCGTCGTTCGCGACTGTGGCAAGCGCTCGCTGCTGCGCTTCCCTTCTCCGTTGGCAGGATGTGCTGGTGCTGCTGTGTTGGCAGGATGTGCTGCTGATTTGTCGTCGCTTCTGCTACTCGGCGCCAAGGCGTGTCGTGTTGGAGCTGTTCAGCGTCCTCAGCTCTCTCTTTTTCACGCAGAGCTCCTACCTGCGTTTCTGACCCACACCGGAACGCCTCAACTGCAGTAAAGCACCGCGGTTTCTGCTGCCGATCCACACTCAGCACGGGTTCTGCTGACACTCCGCCTCCGTCGCGTTGCTTCGACCCACTCTCCTAGCCGCAAGCGGCGCTGCAGCCATGCGTGGTGCAGCTGTCCCACTGCTGATGGTACACCGTTCCACTACGACCCGCTGTTGTTGTAGCAGCAGTTCCGCGCGCACGTGAAGGCGTAGTGCGTGTGTTGTTTGCTACGTTGGCCCGTACTGCTGTTGCCCTTGGTGCTGCTCCTTTTCCTCCTCCGTATACTAGCAGTCTACGCTGCTGCAGCGGTAGCCGCCCGCTCGCTGCTCTTCCTCCGTCGTTGCCGCACCCCAAGGTTCTACTTCTTCGGTGCTGTGGTGACTGTTGTTCTGGGGTGCCGTACGGCTGCTGCTGCTGTCGTACTGAGCCGCTGCGCAAGCTCTCCTCCGTGCTGCTCTCTCCGCTCTCCCGTTCTACTCTCGCTGAATCCTCGTAGCGGCTAAGCTGTGCTCTCTCCTGTCGTACTTCCCTCTTTCCAATTCTGTTCCGGCGCGTCGCCGACTCTTTTCTTTTCTTTTCCCCCTGCGTTGGTAATAGGTGCGTGCGTGTTGTCAACGGAGTGGCGAAATTGGTTTCACTCTCCTTTCAGAAAGGCTCAGCCACTTTTCTGTCTTCTAGTCTGCAACGGCCCCGCGTGCTTTCCGTTGTCACGCCGCTTGTAGATGCGGTGCTCTGCTGCCGTGTGACGGCTGCTGCTGCTGCTATTGCTCGCTGTGCTACTGCTGCTGCTGCTGTGGGTTGGGCTGTCGCCGCTACGGCACTGGCGGTGTCACCGTCATAATCTTCGCTGCTCTGCAGAAAAAGTGCTCTGCTGCATTACGTCGTTGGCTACAAACTTACAATCCCCGCTGCCCCAGAGTAGCACCTTTTTTTTTCTGAGGCTACTACGTAGTGCTCCTGCCGCCGCAGCCACCTGAACTACTGCTGCAGCAGCATCTCCTCAGTACTTCAATTTCCTGTCACTACCCGCGCGCCCGCCCGGTCCTTGCCGCGTCCCTCCTCCTCCTTTCTTCTCGTTCGACGACTGCTGGTGCGCCGCGCCCGCCGCGTAGCCATTACGGTGAAGGGAAGAAGAAGCGAAAGGAAGAAGGGATCCTTTTTCCGTCTTTCCTAGAGGTGTGCCGCCATCACACAGAAAAGTGCACTACGCGATTCGGTCTTCGTCATGTACCTTCCGTGGCTCTTGTCTGCTGACGCTGCTGCCCTTGCAGCTACCCCCGTGCTCCTGTGGCCGCTGCACATTGTCTTTCCCAGTGTACGGTGCGGTGTTCGCGTTGCTCCTGTCGCCACGTAATGGTCGCACCCCTTGCAACGGCATGTACGCCGTAACAGTTCGCACTTCCTGTGTGTTTAGTACATCGTCCGTTGTTTTCCATCATTCCTTCTCTGCTGTGGCTTCTCCCTGGAGCCCCTGCTCGACACCTCGTGTTTCCACGGTGTACGCACACCCCAGCAGCAGCGCGTGCGCGGCGTGGAGGCCACTCGTAGATAATGTGTACCGTGTTAATGTGCTTTCTTCGTTTTTTTTTTCCGACAGTGAATAGTCGTGACACTCTTCTTTGATAATGCGCCTGTACGTTGTTTTCCCCCGGTGGAAGTTTCACCGTCGCGCGCGGAATTCAGAGCTCTGCCTACTTAGTCACTACTGTGATCCTATGCGTAACTACTATGGACATTCAGGTGTATATGCACATTCACGTGTATATACACCCGGAAAGCTCCCTCTCACCGTACCTCTTGTGCAACAGCGTTCTCCCGTTTCTTCGCGTTCAACTTCTGCTACTGGCTAAAGGCATTTCCTCTGTACAGCTGATTCCTTCCTTCTCTGCACTGCCCTCCCACAGTGGGCCCCTCTGCCCTCCGTAAGTACTCTGTGCCTGTATGCCTTTCTAGACGGTGTCTTCCCATCTCTGTGTGTGTACGCACCGGCGCAGTAAGACGCACGTAGACGCACAAGTTGTGGGACTGACTTTTGTACTGTTGTTGTTACACAGCTCCAGAATCCCACGCAGTCACTGCACACTACTCTGAGCCTCGAGTACGTACATATGGATAACTGCGTGCCTCGCTGACTTAACTTCTCCTTGTCCCGATGCATTCTATGTTTTTCACAGTTAGTTTCAAAGTGGTATCTGCGTCTGCCTGTGAGACACTTCTGATGGGCATGGTGAGTACTGCAGCACTGCTCGTAGAGAGCGCCTAGGACACCAGATGGCTATGTGTTCACAGGCGAAAACCTATACACTCCGTATGTCACACACAACGTAAGGTACGTCGCGCACGTGTTCGAGCATGTATCTTTAGCTGTTAAGATGTATGTCTTCGTGTGTACATGCGCACGGGTGTGTGTGTATTACTAAGGAGTGTTACTGCATTTGTGCCTAAACCTGCATATATGTATGAGGAGCCTCTGCGGTACGCCGGTACGTGGGGTGGTTCTGCTGTGAGCTGCGTGCCTCACTATGTAGTTGTTACGCGAAGCTACAGGAGCGCTGCTGTTTCAGAGGCTGCTGCTAACCGCTGGTGACACCTGCATATCCCACAGGCCGCCGTCTCCAAGCATGCGTGTGTGTGTGTGTGTGTAAGGCGTGATTTCGTACGAAGTCGCAGCAGGGGTGGTAGCTGACAAGAGGACACGGTGTAGAAATCGACTAGCAAAGCAACCTCACCAGCAAGGGAAGGCCAACAGAGCCGAACACCACGGGAAATACTAGACGCAGCAACAGAGTCAGCTATAGTGCGAGGTTACACGTCGTTGCAGCTGCATACTCAACACGACGCGCGCGTTGTGCAGTAGTTAATCTGGAAGACGCAGCCAGCCGCAGCCACAGACAGAACAGCAGCATACGCAGCAGCAGCACCACCACCACGACGGACGTCGTAGCAGTTGAGTTGTAACAGTCGTGAAGCACTGGTGTCCTTTGTGGTAGGATGCTGCTCGTACGAGTGGTGTACGCGGGAACATGAGGTCTGTTGTGGGAAAGGTGTACAGAGTGTCGAGTACCTGTGGAGTTTGTGGCTTTCCTGAGGCCAGGCTTGAGTGTTGTTTTCTTTTCTCCTTTGATAGATGAGGTAGAAAAGTCATCATGAGCAGCAGTTGCGTAGAAAAGTCCTCACGAGCAGCAGCTGTTCTCTGTAAGAGTGTCTTGAGTGGTCGCTTGTGCGCTTTATTCTGGTGCTGCGAGACCTTTGGGCTACAGCTAGTTAACTTGGAGTGAACTTTTCGATGAAGCAGCGCCACACACATCCAATATAGGACGCGGGACTGCACAAGTATAGTGCTTCTACACAGGTACTTGGGTGCCGTCTACAGGTGTAGGGCGTCCGCGTACCTTCATGCAGGAGCCGTAGCGACAGCAGCAGTTACGTCCTGAGTATTAGACAAGCGGAAAGATACGGAAGAACAACGAGGTGCACGAACAGGGCCGGGAGGATGCGGCGACGAAGAGAAGCGTAGCGATGTCAGGCAGGAAGGGACCAGGAGCAGCATCAAGAGCAGCCCCGGAGTTACGCTGCAGCAGCGCTGGTCCCGCTCGGTAGGAGTAGCGGCACGGCCCGGTGCAGTGCACTTCGAGCGCATGCATGAAGTGTCACACTCGCGTTTCCTGCTGACCGGGTGTAGCGACACCAGTGTGAGTGCGGCGTGCTGTTGTTGGCGTGCTGCTTCTCCGGTGGGACGCCGGCGACAGGGACGGGCCCAACGGTTGCAACATGTGGATATCCTGCTCAGGTGGCGGGCGCAAGTTTGCTGCTGCTGCTGCTTTTAAAGGCTTGGAAGATGACTCTTTTGTTGTGTGTGCTTGCAGACGCTGCCCGTTGCAGTCAAGAGAACCTTCGGCTGCAGGCGGAGGACGAAGAGCAACAGCAAATGCTATACCCAATAGCTTCTCTGTACGCGGTTTTTCTCGTCTTTGTGTAATGCTCATGCAGCAGCAGTTGTTTGTTCAGCAGCAGCGGCAGCACGTCGTCGTTTGCATCAGGGAACGGGCCTCTCCGCCTTTTTAAACGCGTTTTTTCTCGTCTTCTAGCCTAGTTCGAAGACAGATTTCTTCTTCATTCACAAGTCCGCTGTTCTTCTGTGGAGTATTCTCCCTCATATCAGCGTCCCTTTTGTGGAATCGGATTGACGGCAGCAGTTTCGTGTGCTCAAACGTCAGCAGGCGGAGGAGGCACAAGCTGCAGGGTGTTGTGAACCTCTTGTGGGGTGTTCGTTCGTTGCTGCTGGTGCTGCACCGCCAGCGGGCCACTCACTTGCTGCTGCATAGCCGGTTGGTCGTACGGTTTCCTACCACTTTCTGTGTGGAGAGAGTTTTGCTACGACGTCTTTTTAGTACCTCGTCGTGGTCGTGCCAGAAAGCGCTGCCGCGGCGTCCGCATTTCCAAGCCGCTGCTGTGTCGTGCCTACAGACCAGTCCGCACGCTCTCTCTTGCTCCTCTACTTTTTTTTGAAGAGGTGCATCTCCTGTCTGATTTCTCGCAGTTGTTGGCGGCGGTGAATTTGAACTGATTTCTTTTTTCTTCGTACCGTTTCTCCTGTCCTCTGCTTTTCTTCTTGTCGCTAGTTCAGCCTTCGGGAGTCCTCTGCATGCAGTCGGGGGGCATGATTTCTCCTGCTTCGCCTTTCCCGCGTTCAAAGAGGAATGTCTGCTGCTTTGCACAGCACTTTTGTCACCATTCTGTCCCAGTTCTTCTTCCCCCCGTCTTTCATCTGTTGCTCTGCTGATTTGTAGAGCTGCGCGTACGTCTCTCCTGTGCAGGAGGAACAGCAGTCGCAGGGTCGAGCTGTGCTGCTGCTCTGTTGCATGCGCGTCCGTCCAACCGTTGCGCGTGCATTTGCGCACGCATGGTATTGTTTCTCAAAGAGGCGAAGATCTCCGTATAAAGAACGGCCTGTGCTAGCAGGCGCGGTTGCTGGGTGTCTCCTGCTGCGACGTCTTCCTCGAGCGCCGGTGGCGTATATAGGGACAGCAGGAACCATTCACGGGCAGCAACAGCCGAAGCGCAGAGGTTGCCTGAGCTGCTGCAACAGAGTGCAGACGTGGCAGACGGTGTTTTCTGAGGCGGCTGCCCATTGCCGGTGTGACGCGCGGGTGCGCTTGGTCGACGCTGTAGTTCTTCCTGCTGCCCCGGTGCTGGTGCGTCGCGAGCACCTGATGAGCATTCATTGCTGCGGTGTCTCTGTGAATTTCACGCGCTCTCGGCTCCTCCTCCTCTCGCGGATCCGGCTCTCGTCGGTGGCTTTGCTATTGCCGCTGCTGGTAGGACTCGAAGTTGGCGTTGCAGCCGCGGCGACCCAATAGAAGCCTCGGCGCGCGGGAGGAGGAGAAACGGCAGGGAAGAGCAGCCGGGGCACACTGCATACGGTCGTAGCTGCTGCTGCTGTGCGGAAGCGGCCGCGCCACGGAGAACTGAGACAGGAGGACGCGCAGCTGGCTGGCAAGAGGGCCCCCTGCAGCACGAGCACCACGTTGTGGGGTCGCCGTTAAAAAAAGAGGCTCAGACAGCAGTTTCGGCGGCCTCGCCGTGGCTGCGGGAGAGAGAGGGACAGACAGCAGCAGCTTGTTGTCTCCGGCGGGGTAGACCCGACGCGTTGCACAGGGGGACACGCGGCATCAGGACGGGAGCAGCAAGAGCAGCAGGCGCCTGGGCTGTCATGGTTTGCTGACAAAGTCGGGAGAAGAGCAGACAAAAGGCCGCGTGCTGCATAGCGGAACTGGGTGCTGCCCAGCCGAGAGAAAAAGCAGACAACAAGACAACAGACAGACAAAAAATTCACAAATTTCCCGCACAGCGGCGAAAATGAAAACTTCGTCAGAGATTAGGCGCACCATGCAGGTGCCGCCCACCATACATGCTCCCCTGCCTCCTACCTCTTACCCGGCGTTCGACGTCGCTATATACACGGACATCGGTGAGCCCTGCACAGTATGTGTGTGTGTGTGTGTTGGTGGTGTCCACAGTGTCAAACTCGACGTACAGACATACAAAGAAGTGGTGGAGAAACGTAGAATATGTTGGCACTCGAAGACGCACATTCATACAAAGGAGTGTCGGAGAAAGGTAGACTATGCTGGCACTTCCTTATTATGGATATCTAGAGTAAGAAAAAAAGAGCATGCTGTAGTAGAACTGTCTGTCTTCGCCGCGCACCCGTGTGCTGATGATACCTCGACGTGTGTCATCTAGAGAAAGAGACACACACACGTATATATACAAATGTATATCTGTAGAGAACGCTTGACCGGAGAGGTGGTGGGGGGGGGATTGCCCCTCGAGAGGTAGAGGGACGACCAAGACCTCGGGTGGGGTGCACGGACATGTATATGTAGAAAATTCTTCTCTTCGTGCAGACACGAAGCGTGGGCACGGCACGTCTCTGGACGTCCGTCGAGAGAGAAACGGCGGCTTCTCTGCACGCGTAGGTGCCTCCTCTGGGCGCGGCTGCTGCTACTCCTGCACGTATGGCGCCGCAGGAAGAGACACAGACAGACGGGGGAAGAAGGGAACGGCTGCATGCACTTCTTTTGGTTTGCTGCTGCTCGTCTCTGCGTGCGTGTCTCTCTGTCGCTGTGTCTACGTACATCTACAGCTACGGTAACTGACTGGAATAGTGGTATATGTTTGGTGGTGAAGCTAGGGACACAGTCGGTACGAAGTCGGACGTGTGTACACAGGCATTTCTGTAGTATACGTGTGCATGAATGTGCATGCATAGACAAGGTGGTAGACGTTTCTCTCCCCTTCTGTGGTGTGCCGTTTGTGTACATGCGCCTCTTTTGTGTGTGCGCTTCGGCTTTTAGCGCGTAGATGTGTAGGACGCTTAACGGCGTGGACAGAGATTGAGATACGCATATAGAGGCACCTGCATACATACGTTGCGACACGCGTAGGAACGTAGGCATGATTACTGCAAGCTGCGGATACTTCTTTGCGAAACGCGTACCCCACCCGTGTGCCCGTGTCGGACGGAGTTCAATGCTCAGCTCTATACACGTGGAAGAAGCAGAGGTCGACAAACCCGTATGTAAGTGCCTTCCACGGTAATCCGACCCGGTGGTCCAAGCTCAGACGGCTTAGTTATTCTCCTATATACATATTTGTATGTGTAGACTTCCTAGTTATTCTATATATATATCTCTGCATATGTATAGAATTTCTAGTTGTTCTCCCATATATAGATATATATATATCTACGAATGCATAGAATTTGTAGTTATTCCCCTATATATATATCTACAGATGTATGCCAATAGATAGATAGCTACATATCTGGAAGAAGCAGCAGAGGCGGACGGACTCGTGTATGGGTGCTTCCCCCACGAGATGTTACCCACACTTCCTAGTTGCTGTCCCGTATCTCTCTCTCAATATATATACATATATGTATATATAGGTAGATAGATACCGAGCTCTGCATTTGGAAGCAGCAGAGGTCGATAGACAACTGTACGGGTGCCCCCCCCAGGACGCGCGAAGCCAGTGTTAGTTGTTCTCCTGTATCTACATATACATATAGATAGATGCGAAACTTTTCTGTAGCGAGATATGCATGCAAAGTGTAAGTAGAGATCGCGTATAGGAACACCGTTGCGGCGACCCGATTTGCTGTCGAGACAGCGTCCACGGCGTTTTTCGCTCGCGGGTGAGAGGAGGTGGGCTGACGGCGTAGCAGAACTGTTCCTATGAAGGAGCTGCAGGAAGGAGCTAATGTGACCAGAAAAGTGCAGCAGAAGACGTGTGTACGTGTGTGGACATCTCTTTCATCCATACAAACCGAGGAGGCGCACTGGGCAGCCGCGCCCCTCGCACACGACGGAACAGCACGTCTGCACGTGTATGCGCCTAGCGGTATGTGTCTCCACATAAATCCGGTGGTCGACACATTTGTATAACGCGGACTAATATATATATATATATATATATATAGCTGAGTGATCAGGCGTGCATGCATATATATATATATATATGTGTATGTCGATGTTGGTGGGTGAGCGACGCACGCGTGCGACGCGGCTTTCTATATACGTATGTAAGTATTTGTTGAGGTAGCTGTGTGATCGGTAGATGCGTATAACTAGCCTTTGAATTTGTGTATATATTCAGATAACCGGCGGAGGGGTGCAGGCGCATAGCGGGACCTCATATTTATATTTTTGTGCACATTGCTGGGCGGCCGCGGCATGCGTATATCGCGCGCGTATGTATTTATATAGGTGCCTCTGTAGGTGGGTGACCGGTGCATGCACATACCACGGCCTTGTAGACTTTGTGGACATGTCTGCGAGGATGGGGTAGCAACCCCCCGCGGTTTTATGCGTGGTCTTCTCGCGCGCAGATAAGAGGCCGCCCCGCCGTCTGCTGCTTCCCCGCAGTTCCCCGCGCGCGTGCTTGCGCGGCTGAATGCCCGTGGATATCTCTTTCGCGTTGTGTTTTTTCTGCATGCTGGGGGGCGTGGTTTGCAGTGGCTCGACGGCCTGCTGCTGCAGTCGTTATGTAGACTGGTGCGTCAATTTTTTTTTGCATGCACTGTGTGGGGAAGCACACACACGTGGTGCAGCTGCAGCGTGTTTGGTGGGGAAGTCGGAGGCAGGAACCCGCTGCGGGAATTTCTCGTCGCTATCTCGCGGGGCAGATGCGTATGGACAGCCATGGGGTGGGTGAGACAATAGCGAGAAGCGCGGGGGAAAAGGCGAGAGCCGCGTGACTTTATGCTGCACTCGCAGACGCCGCTGGCGGGCAGCAGGCAGCGAGACGTGCCGTCACATGCGTCTCAGCGTCCTCAGGAGACGTATGTGAAGGAAGGTGCTGCCTTTTTACGTACGGTCTCTCTGCGTATTTGTGTAGGTGTGTGTTGGGGGGGGGTGGAAATGGCTGCATGCGCGTGTGAGGACTGATGTGCTGTTCACACGCGAGCATGCGAGGGCAGGGGCGTCCTCCAGGTGGGTGCGCGGTGGCCTATCGCATTCCCCGATGGTCGCGTATTATCGCTGGCCTGGTGTGATCAAAAAGTCAGAGAAACGACAATCATTTCTCGGCAGCCGTGCTGCAAAGGGACTCTAGCCACCCGACTGCCGAACTGTCATCTGTTTTTCTGCGGGGTGTACGTACACACCACGTCGTTCGTGGCAGCGTGCGTGTGTGTGTAAAAGTTGTACGGGGGGGGCGCGTCTTTCTCGCACAGAGCTCGTGCATGCAAGCTGTCATAAAGCAAGCAGTAGATCCGCGCGCACACGTTTCCTGAGGAGTTCCTTCTGTCTGGGCATGCAGGAGGACGAAAACATCAGGAAGATCGTTTTACGCTGTGCCCCAAACTGCTGCCTGATCGAGAAGACTGCGCCTTCTTCGGCGTCTTCGACGGCACCGTCGGTAAGTCCTGCAGCAGCAAGCGACAGCCGCAACACCAGCTACGGCAACGGCCGGGACCAGCGCAGCCACCCGCAGCAGCAGGGCAACACCAGCCCCCGGCCCCACAGCGGCAGTCGCTTCGTCGGACGCGCGTCTGCAGCGAGAGCCAAGTTGCAGTTGCACGAGCGTCGGAGGAGCAGGAGGACCAGCAGCAGCAGCAGCACAAGAGCGGCAGCAGGACAAGAGCAGCAGCGTGTCGTAGCAGCGTCAGCAGTGTGTTTGTGGAGCATAGCGGCCACGAGGTGGAAGAAGCAGGAGATTCGGCAGCACCGTTTAATCAGAGAAAATAGCAGCAGTAATGAGGTGAAGCAACAAAAAGAGTCGCTCGGAGTAGATGTCTCGCCGACGAGGCGCTGGGGTGTACGTACACCCGGGGGCACCGGTAGGGAAGTGCGCTGGTCAATCAGAGGTTGGCTTCGGAGCAGGCGTCTGTCTTGGCATATGAGGCCGTGGAACCCTCGCCTCTCCTCATCCTTTTCATTGCTGCAAGCGCATGCAGCTGCCTTCCCCCGATAGAGCAGCGTGGGGCATACTGCTCCCTCTGGTATTATTTGCAGCTGACGACCTCCTCCTGTACGCACGCGCGCGTGCACCGTCCTTCTCTTCTCTCTGCACGCCGACTCTGTGCGGACCCCCTCGCTGGCTCGAATTTTTTTATACCGCCTCTCTGTTTTGTGGACACGTCGCATTCCTGCGTCTTCATGTTCTGCGTCTTCTGTCTTGACGGCGGTGCGCACCCCACTTCTTTGAAGAAGTTCGGTTCGCTGCGATCAGTTGCCTTCCTCCTGCTGCTGCGGAAAGTGAGGCGCGGGTGTTGGAGCTCTCTCTTTCTTCGCGCTTCTGCTCCACCCGTAGGCGTGCCGTTGCGTCGTGGCGAAGCTTCTCTTCCAGCAGCCGCAGCAGATCCAAATTAGCAAACGACTTCTTTTCCTGGGGTTTGTGTGGACTCTGCTGCTGCAGCAGCTGCTGCAGTATTGCTTCCTCCGTCCCGCGCTGCTGGTGCTGCTGCAGATACTGGTCCCGCGGCAGCAGGGGCAGAGAGACATGTATTGATGAAGACTTGTTGCAGCTTCATGTGTGAGCGTGTGTGTTCGTGACGTTTTTCTGCTGTTGCTTGCGTAAACGGTGCAATAGATGCAACTGATTTTCCTGCTGCTGCTGACGAAGAAGAGAGTCACGCGAGTTCCTTCTTAGACGTTTTCGTCTGTTCGTGGTGTCACTGCGGCGCAGCCGATGTGCTGGTGCTTGTGCGCCGTGTCCGGTGTATGTACACCTCAGTGGACCGCGTCGTGCGCAGGAAATTTTATTGCTGGTGCAACGCCGGGTGTTGTCGCTGCTGCAGGGGACTTCGCCAGTGAGAACGTGAAGGATTTGGTCGTGCCGCAGCTGATTTCCTCTCCCGCGTGGCAGCGTCTTGTGGAAGTCGTGCGCGCGGCCGGGACGCCGCAGGAGAACAGCAGCAGCAACTCCGCAGCAGCGACGGGAGCGGGAGGCAGCAGCAGCAACGCGTCCGCCGCAGCGGTGCAGCGACAGCAGCTTGACGAGAAAGTGCCGCCTCTGCTGGAGCAGGCGATTGACTACATGTACCGCAACGCCGATGAGGAGCTCGTGCAGATGTGTCGGCAGCTCAACAAGGACTACGCCAGCAGCACGTCAGTCACTGCGGTCCTCGCCGATGGCTTCGTCGGAGTCGGACACCTAGTGAGCGACCGCCCCTGCAGCAGCAGCGAGACAGCAGCGCCGCGTGCGGCAGGAAGACACAGCAGCGAGAGCAGATGCAGGAGCAGCGCGATGACAGAGCGTGTCGGTGGGATACAGCAGCGGGAGAGGAGCAGCACGAGTGCGGGAGCAGCAGCTGAGCGGCAGCAGGCGTAGGCGTGGCGAGACCGATGCCGCAGCGGCCGGGCGACAGGAGCTGGACGAGGAGCTCCTGCAGCAGCGTTGCCGTTTCCCCGACATAGCACGCAGTCTCAGATGTGCAGCAGCAGGAGTAGAGGCACAGCAGCAACTGCAGAGGCAGAGGCACAGCAGCAGCAACAGCAGAAACGCGTAAACGTGGGTGCACCAGTATGCTGCGCAGCAGGTGACGGCAGCAGGAAGGCGCGTTTCAGCCAGGGAGGACTGACTCACATGTAGCCTCCTCTTCGAAGTTCCTCCTACCTGCAGCAGTACACGTACACGTGCGCGTGTGTGTATGCACCCCTCTTATACGTACACGTGTCCACACGCATCTTGAGTACGGGAGTGTGTCTGTGTATGCATGTGTGTATATGTGTTGTATACGTGTCCATACGTATGTGTAACACGGGAGTGTCTCTGTGTACGTATGTATGCATGTTTGTACGTATATATATATGTATACACGCACTCGTATTATATGCGTACAGGTGTTCATACGTGAACAGGAATGTATATGTGTATGTATGTATGTACGCGCGTGGGTGATGGTTTCCAGCAGGAATCTCTGCATGCGTGGGAGTTTTTTTCAGCGAGAGCTGAACATGAGACGATGCCTGAAGCGCGGTGGACTGGCATACCTGCACCCGCTAAGGTTCTCGACAGATGTCCCACGAAGAATTTGCTGTTGCATGCCGCCGGTCCGCCGTGCTCCCCCCACAGGCCACTGTGTCTGCGCCGCAGGGGTTACATATACGAGCTTCGTGCTTGCGGCAACGTACGTGCTCCACTTTTGCACGTCCGCCTGCGCGTCTCCGAAGCAGTGTCGGTGGGGGTACGTTTCTCTGCTGGTGCGCATGCATGCGCCTTAGTACCGGGACACACGTACCGGTCTCCGGGTGGACGTGAATATGCGTATATATGGAGGCGTCGGCAGAGCGGTGCGCCGTGCCTGTGCATGGAGAACCAGTCCTACTAGCTGCGTGGGCACGAAGAGCCAGTACCACGTACCTGGCTTTGCCTTGGGGGCCGTGTGGCTTGAGGAGGGTCGCTGGCCGCCATGCCCGTGTGCGCACGCAGCTCTGTGTATCCCCCTCTACATGTCCATGTGCAGCCGCCTGGCGCATCCCCTGCATATGTCATCTGTGGAGGCGTCAATACAAGTCCCACCTCTGTTCCCGTCTTCCACGTGTATGTGTACATATCCCTCTTGAACAACCGCAAGGATGAAAACTGTACATGTATGTATTGCATGTATGTATGAATGTATACATGCATGTGAACATGTGTATATGTGTGTATGTGTTTCTATGCGTTGTCCGTTGTTCGTTTGTATGGGCGTACGTACAGAGTCGCCAGGGTCTGCGTCTTTTTAGGGCGCAAGTGTGCTGCTTTTGTGTCTGCGTTCAGGGAGACAGTCGAATCGCGATGGGTGTACAGACACCGCACAGCATGAGTTACGAGTTTCTCACAATCGACCACAAGCCAGACATGCCGCACGAGAAACTTCGTATCATCGTAAGGAAGGCAGCTCCCGAAAACTGCGAAGCGCAGCTGCTATGGGTCTTCTCTGTGTCCTGCTGCAAAAGAGCTGCTGAGTCTTCCGCACGCTGCCGCGCGTTGTTGGTGACGTTCTGCTGTTGCTGCTGCAACGACTTCTGCGTCGGTCCTGCGGATCTGCGTCGGTGCTGCGCGGCGGTGGCTGCAGCGACTCTCGTTCTGCTGCTGCTGCGTTGCTCTTCTGCTGCGCGCTCCTGCACGTGCGGGTGCGGCTCTGCTGCCGTCTACTGTTGCCGCCGCTGCTGCTGCTTCTTCTTCGCACATGACGCCCGCTGCTCTGCTGCTGCTGTTGCACGCCACGTCCTCGTGAAGGGGCGTGCCCGCATCTCGGCGTCTCCCCGTGACGTCGTTGTCTTGCTTCCCACTACGTCGCTCACGCTGCTGCTGCGCAAATATAATGCGAAGAGACGTGTGGAGTTTATTCTCTCACGTGCGCGTGCGTCTTTTTCGGTTTTCCTCTCCGTGTCTTTCTCGTTGTCTCTTGCTGCGGATACGTATCCTTCTATACGGCGATAGGGGGCTGGGGACTATATACACGTGCGCACGTGTAGGGCCACATTGGGCACCGGGTTGTGTGGGGAGAGCAACGTCAGAAGTTGCTGCTGCAAAAAGTGAGGCAGAGTCGTGTGAGCAGGGCGCGCACGCATGTGTGTTGCGACTTTTTCTTTTGCAGCGGCATGGCGGCAGCGTGGAATATCTTCATAATCACAACAACAAGCCGTTTATTCGTGGAGGCGACTTCTCCTACAGAAAGTCCCGCGGCGAGCAACCCATGCAGCTGCAGTATTCGCGAGCTTTTGGAGTACGTCTTGCGCTGCCCCGCGTGGTCGTCTGTGTGTGTCTACTCTCTCTGCATGCGCACGTCTTCCTGAACGTCGAGAGCAGTGCAGTGGTGCCCAAGCAGAGAGCAGAGGAGGAGAACGACGGGAACATAACGGTCTGGCCTGCAGAAAGGCGTCTGGCCAGGGCCGTCGGAAGGCTTCCCCAGCATCTTCACTTTTTGACGCATCTGCACGTCGTACACAGAACGGTACCAGCTAACCCGTGTGTCGATTTATTCCTGCAAAACAACATCCCTCCCGGTGTCCAGGTGTCCACTTTTACCTGTCGCGGGGGGTGGACAACACTTTCCGCTAACCCAGATCGATACCACACTTCCCACCTCTTCTGCAGACGCCCACATATGTATATATTAGTGTCGACGCGGCAGGTAAAAGGCGAAGAGCAGCTTGTATGAGTCCACTAGTATGTATGTGTGTGTCTGGGTAGATTTACTGGTGGACACAGCATATAGGCATATATACGTACGCGGAGAGAGCGAGACGGATATTTGTATGCATGCAGTGTGGTATAGTGTGATTGAAATGCCGAGCTCAGCACCATGGCGGACACTTGTCACTTGTTTAACAAGTCACAGTAGAGAAAGATAAACTGGACCTTGCATGCCAGGGCCGGTAGGGCTGTGAATAAGTCACGCCCTCCTGTCTCTGCCTTCGTCGGAGGGTGCATCTGGAGGAGACGGTGTTTCGTCGAGAATCTGGAGGTCGTAGAAAAGCGCGCAGTCGTTGTTGTGCGGAACTCTAACGGGCCTTGCAGACTTTTTTTCATTCTCGCGGGGAAAGGAGACACAGCACGAGCGTGTGCATGCGCGGCGTGTCGCTGCTGCTACGCTTCCTGTTCTGTCCGCTCTCGCATTACTCTTGCGGCAACGCAGGCAAGTTTTCACCGGTGCATTTCCCAGAAGTTGGAGTCCACGTGTTCCGAGAGACGGGGCTGGACAGAACGGGGTTTTGTTTTTTGCACGGCTGCGCGCTGCCTGGCGGAAGCGACGCCAAGCAGCCCGGCGCACACCGTGCAGCGTTCCGACTGGTTCCCGTGTTGATACACGTTTTTGTTTGCGTGCGTCTGGACGGAGAACAAATGCGTGAAGGAAGCCCGGCCCGTGGGGCGGAAGGACCGCGCATCTGCTGCTGCTTTGCCCTGCTCACGGCGGCGGGTCTCTATACACCTGCATGGGAGTTGTGTACTGCTGTGCTGCTGCTGCTGTGCTGCGTAGGGCAAAGACTTGAAGGTGTACGGGCTGAGTAATCAGCCGGACGTCCGTATTGTCAAACTGACGCCGCAGCACCGGGTGATGATCCTCGCGACGGACGGCTTGTGGGACGTGATGACGGCGCAGCAGGCGATTGACGTGGCGATGCTGGCGCGCAAGGAAGGTCAGTCGTTTTTCCTCGGCTGCGCTGCTGCGTGGCTCGCTCTCATTTGTTGCCGACTCTGCCGAATCAGGCAGAGTGGGGCACTGATCGTCCACCACACTGCCTGTCGACGTGTAAGCACTTCCTTGTGTTGTCTGCATTCCCCCGCCCATGTCTACAGCCGCACATGTATGTGTGTCTGGAGTTAGCGGGACAGCCATAAACACGCCTACGTTTTTGTTATAGGCGGGGAACCGGCTGTGTGTGTGTGTGTCTACGTGTGTCTACGTCTATGTGAGAGTGTTAGGTGTGTGACCACACACACCGAGGACGAAAAACAGAATTTCTGAACGGTCCTTACCATTCGGAGCCTCAACATTTCCTCGCAGAAGCAAAAGAAGTAGTCTACTGGTATCTGCAGGTCGAGCAGCGGCTGCCGTGTTTTTGTGCTGTTGTCTTTTTGCTTTGGCCGCTCCGTTCCGGAGGAGTAAACCGACGTCAATACACAGGAGGACCCTGGCTTGGGTCGATGAGAAAGAAGTGTAGAGAAGTGCGTTCCTCTCTGTCTGCGTTGATAACTGGAGAGAGCGTTCGCAGTTGTTTGCACGTGCGTGACACTTTTTTGCGAGAAGCGAGTCTACTTTCTTTTCTCTGGTGATCTGCGGTCGCCCACTTCTGCGACGGGAGGAGAAGAATTATTTCTTGTGGGGCGATCCACTACCCTCTTGTGTCAGACCTCCTGGACGTGCGAAGAAGCGAGGGTGTTACCTGCATGGTGGGTGAATGAGGCGCTCCATTCCGCGTGGGAGCGTGTATTAGCCGACGGTGCGATAGTTAGGGCTTGATGTCGTTACGCAGCGTCTTGCATGCGACGTCTGCTTCGGGTCCTGTCGGAAAAAGTTCTGCTGCGCCGTCTTCTTTGTTCGCATTAGGGAGGCGTGTAAAGTCGTGCCGGCTCGATGCTGTACACATCGTCGAGGAACAGCACATGAATGTGTCGACAATCGACAGTTTTTTCCAAAGTTTGTTCTTTTTTTCTCAGGCCGCCATCCTGCACAGGCACTTGTAGAGACCACTTTGGCGGAACAGCAGAGCCGCAACCAAAGTGCGGACAACATTACGGCGATGACTGTCTTCTTCAAGAGAGCTGCAGACGGTGCCTAGTTACTGGCCAGGCTCTTGCGGGTGCTGCTTTCCTGAACGTCCGCGACGTCCTCGTCGTCCCGTTCTTGTTGTCTTTTCGTGAACAGCGGCACATGTTACGCTGCAGCCGGAGTCCTGTAGCCGCTGGTGCTGCTGCTGCACGCCAGGGCGAACTGCAGCTGCTGCTGCGTCCCTCCCGTCGAGCTGTGCTGCTGCTGCCGCAGGCGCCAGGGGCGGCAGCAACTCAGTGCAACGCGAATTTTCCACTGGCGACGGCAGGCGTTGTGTGAAATGCAGCAGCAGTGCTGAGGGACAGCAGCGACGCCGTCCGTCTCCCAGCAGCAGCAGCTCTCTCGAGCGGTAGACAGGGGTCCCCATCTGTGGGGACATCAAGCAGGAGCGGTGTTCGCAAGAAGCAGCAAGCAACAAAGAACGCGTTGTGGAAAGTTTTTTGCAGTTGCAGTAACAAAATGCACGCGGGAACTGCGTGTGATCGAGGACGGTTCGAAGTGATGGCAAAGCGGCTGCGTTGTGTTGTACGGGGAACTGCGTTTTGAGCTTCGTCGTTTGTGATCCAGCTTCCTTGGGTCGCCTGCGTCGCGGCCACGAGTCACGGTCACTCGTGCTGCCGGGTCGGCTGCTGTGTTTTCCGGTGGGCACCTGTGCGTGAGTGCGCCGCTGCTGTTGCCTCCGCTGATCTTGCCGCTGTTGACGCTTCTGTTTGCGAAGTGGCACGACGATACTTGCTGGTATTGCAGTTGCTGGTGATGCTGACGCTGTTGGTGTGAAGGCTGCTGCCGCCGCTGGGGAGTCTGAGTACGGCTGGGCTGCGGTGGCTGCTGTGCTGGCAGCGGGTCAGGTGGTGCAGCAGACGAGCAATGCTGCGTTACACTTCCTTCGTTTTCCCCCCCTTCCCCCACTTGCCCCCCTAACTACGCTCGCTCTAGTGGAAAAAATGCTTCGATTTTATTTTGTTTGGTTTCTGGAGAGCTCCCTCCTCCTCTTCTGCTGCAGCAGCAGTAGCAACTTTGTTGCCTGTTTGCCTGCGTGCTCTTCCCTCTAACGGGGTTCTGCGCACACTCTGCGACTTATTTGTGTTCACCGTATCGCGCCGCCTGTTTTTCGTAGCGTGTCCAGGTGATGTCCACCCTGGGCGGTACGTCTCATGAGATGCGCAGCCGTTGCTGCCAGTTTACTTTTTTTCCGTTTGCTGGTACTGTATGTTCTGTGGTTGTCCTCGTCATGTTCCTCTCTGTGCACGAAGAGGAGGCGAACAGCGTGAGGACCAATGCCGTTGGCGATAGAGAACGGTAGCAGCGGCAGCGCTATTATTAGAGGGAGAATAACAGCAGCAGGGAACTTTCAGCACAGTGACAGAGAGAAAAAGAGAGAGGATTGGGGAGTCTACGGTTGATCGTATTCTATTTATTATCTTTTCAAACACACGTATGTGTCCGTCGTGCTTTCGAGTCTGTGTTCCCTTCTACAAAGTTCTTTACACATTCCCATTCGAAATCCATCTTTTCAAACCTGCGACAGAGGAGCCTTTGCGAGCTCCGTCAAAAAAGCGTTGCCTGCGCTTCCACATTTACGGCTGATTTGTCGCGTCTCGCCGTTGACAGCCTTGCGCGTGCAGACGGTAGAAGAAAAGTGCTACGGATGCGGCCGTTAAAAAGTGTGCTGCGCAGGCAGTGAGCGGGTACGCGCATACGAGAGGGGAGTGTGCGCGGCGCATGCAGTGAGCCAAATGTGGTGCCCGTTCGTGCAGTCAATCTCTGCTACGCTTGCGCTCCCTTCCACGAGCTCGTACACAGTACCTTCGCATGGAGGGTCAGAAGCACTCCATCGTATACCACACACACTGTGTGTCCTTGGTACGTGTAGCAAGAAGTTGCACGCCGCGGGACAACCGACAGGTGGAAATCCCTTGAAGGTGTGTCCTCTTCTCAAGAAAAAGGTCTATAGTGCTCTTTCGAAGGCACCTTGAGAAAGGGGGGAAGACGGAAAGTAGCTCAGACGAGAACCAGCGTTCTTTTACACCAGCACGCACCTGATGGCGGGAAAGCTGCGCTGCGTTATCGGAAGAACAGCAGTGACAACTCCCAGTCATACGACACAGCACAGTGTTACTTTTTTGACTTCATCCAGTAGGCGGATCTATATCTGGGTATCCAGACCTCTGTATGTTCGTACGCCAGTATCTACACATCTGATCTACATACGTATCCACATATCCATACCTGTGTATATCTACCTACCGTATATCTGTATCATTCTATATGCAAAGCAGCCATGTGATACCGTAACACAGGAACGCAGCAGTCAACACGAAGGGAGGTAATTCTTGCTCTTGGGACTCTCCGCGTGTGACAAGTCCAGGCTTTCACGCGTGCCGTGCAGACAGGGAAGACAGCCAGTGTATGGCCAGAAGCACAGAAAAAGGCGGCGTGTACAGTTGGTGACAGAGCAGCAGACACTCCTGCATCCGGCTGTAACTGTGAATGGTAAAGCAGAGCGGAAAAACGAACAGAGAGTTGGACAATCTCATTCGTTATAGAAAGTAAGTGGCGGATGCTTAAATATTAGTCGTCGCTTTCACCGTACAGGGCCTGTCATTCCGTCTGCAGGAACATGAACACCGCAGTGTCTCCCGTAGGAGGGAAAGATGGCGCCCAGTGCCGCATGGTATAGTGTTGACTTGGAAGAGAAGTAGGTGATGTTTTTTAGGTGGTGGATGCACAGCAACAACTACTTCGCAGCTGCGATACAGTAGGGCTGCCACATCCGAACCGCGTGTGGTGTTGCAAAAGCTGAAGCATGGAGATAGAGATGCGCTCGAGGATTAGCCCTCTTACGGTGCTACATAGAAAAAGTTAAGTTATACGATACGATCTACAGAGAGATCAGCAAGGAAATTGGAACGGAGTGATGCGGCAACGATAGAAAACCTGAAGTGCCCACGCGTGTCCGCGGAGATTCGGCCCTCGGAAGGACATTTCTTGACGTAAATGTGGGCACGCGTGTTGCGCGTAACGCATTTGAGCGCCTATTCTTCCATGTGCACGCAGGCGCAAGTGAGAAAGCGCCGGTCTACTGCACCGTAGGTTTGTTCGTGTGTCGACCTACTGCCGCTGAGCAGCAAAGAACATGGTGTACGTCTAGCGAATGCTTTCCTCGATGTCACACTCTCGAACAAGAGACAGACGGAAAACGTCTGTCTGCCCGCACACACGTGCGTGTCCTTTTTCTTAGTGTGTGCGTGTGCGAGCAGCGAGTGAGTTTTGGGGGATGTGGACCCCCACAACTAGCCATGTACCTTACTCCAATTTCTCCGTATCCTCTTTCAGAAATTTGTAAAGGCTGTATGCTATTGCGGGTGTGCTAACGCATTGTATCGCCAGATTTTGCCAAGGGATTTACCGCACTTAGGACGTCTCATGCCCGCCGTTCGAAGAAAGTGTGAAGAAAACTCTGTCAAATGCCTACACATCATGCTTAATTAGTGAAGGTCGGATATCAGAGGACCAGGGAAACACGTACGGTCACACACGTCTGCTATACGTGTATTCGTGTGTGTGTGTTATTTTGTCTTGTCCCTGTGTTGTTGCCCTTTTTGATACGTGTTTTCCACAACCAGCAGGCGTCGTACATTCCAAGTGTCTGACCCGCGCTTGCACTCTATGCTGAGAGAGGAATTGCACCAATGACGCATGGTTCAACTGCGCCTGTGATATTTGCTGCGTGGATCTGAAAATATAACTTCTGACGTAAAGCAGCCGTCAACCAAATTAGTTTGTACGGAAATGTCGGAAGGCAGTAGGCTGCAGATATTTGTGCCTCAGTCCGCTGGAAGTTTGATTGCAGATTTCTCTCTCATGCGTGGGTGCACACGAGCCTTTAAAGCAGGCACAGGCAAGGTGCCGTCGTTGCCAAAAATAGTTGTATACAATAGATTCCTTGAGGTTAACTTGATCACAGCACCAAACCAGTCGCTATTTGACTTGTCAGTGGTAAACGCGCGTGGTCCTCTACGTAGCCAAGACAGACGGAGGAAGGGTGGCGCAGTTGGCTCACGAAAGTTTGTAGCCCTTTCGTCAGAAGTCCAGACAGGCGGCGCAAAATATGCTAGATGTCCTTCGAGCACCATTGTTCGCGTGACTCGCATGCCCCTGTGCATCGGTTTCGATACGAAAGTAAAGTCTTGCTTGATCTTGCATGTTCATTGCACATTCGGGTTTTTAGAAGGAAAGAATCCTGCCTTGAGGCTCTCTGGCTTTCCTCTTGTAGTTAACCATCTTCGACGACAGACATTTTGTCCCAGTGGCAGCGTCTTCTGTCTCACGTGTGCGTGCGGCGGTGACATGCTTTTAAAAAACCTACCAGTCGCTGTCCGGTGTTTCGCAGTTGCCAGCTGCCCCGTGTTTTTCTTTGTCTTCGCGACGTCATACGTGTAGGCTACACTGGTGAGCGTTTGCACAAGTGTAGGGACACTCTTGTGTGACCCAGGTCGATAAATGGCTACCGTGCGTTTACTACGTCCCTGTTCCAGACTCTGTGTTTTCACTTCTTTTTTCGGACTTGAAAGAGTCATGTTAAAGTTCATTCTCTGGCAGCCGGCAGCACCTTTTGTCGAAACGACTCCGTCGTCCGTATATCCATGGAGCATCCCTCCAGTTTCTCCTGCAGAAGTCAGCAGACCAATTCGACTAAAGAATCCACCAGCGCAGAAACAGGAGGTTCTTCGATCGGAAGCCGGAGGGAATATTCCCTCTGTCGCTTTGGCTACTCCAGACGACAGAAACCCGTGCTTACATTCAAAGGGATATAAGGAAACGCGCTGTCCAGAACTATCCAGTAACGAAGGACAGCGGCGTGCCGGCTGGTCTGAAAAGGTGCCTCTCAGCGAAAGCACAACCAGTGCGGAGCCCCCAACAAAAAAGAGTCTGCCGGTAAAGGAGTCGTTCGAAGAGTTGACATCCTCTGGGAAACTGCAGAGTCAGGATAAACCTGGCGTCAGCAATCGCGAAGTCGCAGTCACTCGGAAGGCCTTCGGACGCCAACCTGCAGCCTTCAAGGAGCGTAGCAAAAGGAACTCTATGACATCTCTAGAAGATTACCCAGTAGCTGAGCACTCTGCTGTAGAGGTGGATATCCCCAATCAAGGTAACTCACTCGACGGGGCGTCTGCACATCTAAATTTTTCTCCGGCAGTGACGTTTTTGGCTGAACGCGTCACCGAAGAGAACAGGGCATGCAGAATTAAATCGGTTCGGCCAGTTTTCCGGGGAGAAGCGACATTCCTTGAAATTCGTAGACTGTCTGGAACTTTCCTTCCAACAGAAGAATCTGCTCACAAGGGCAACTCGACAGAAGGAGTTCGTCGAGGACAGCCGCGTGTGGAAGAGCCCTTCGTTTCAGGCAGCACAACTGAAGGTAGCTGGGTGGCAGATGCACGTAAACTTTGGTCCGAATTCGGACTTCCAGCCGCCTACGTGACAGCACTTCATAATGCTTTCCTCCTGCGTACGACTGAGGAGGGTAGAACGACTCAACGAGCTGCTGACGTGGAGGCGCAACAGTGGCTCAAGGAGCTGCGACAAAATTTCTGGAAAGATTTGCTCCGCAGTCCCGCCTACATTTACAACGACACAGCCACACAAAATGCGACCAAGGCTTCCTAAACGTCCGCTTCAGCGGCGCTAAGTCTCTGCCCCATTTACGTACACATGCACATTTTACATAAAAGCCAAAATATACGTATATATAGATATATATGTGTATATGTGGTGTGCACTCCCGCGTCCACACGTGTGTAGCCGCACGTACACTACAACACCCTTACATGGGTAGGTTCGCAGCCACTTGCACCGGCTGTTCTGAGTACAGAACTGCAGTGAACTTTGAGTTCTTGGAGTCACTCACATAAACATTCAGACTCTACACTGGCCGTGGAAGGACCGTTGAGGACAGGCGCAAGTCTTTGGAATGCCAGGCATGAGCTGTGGCCTTGCCTATCAGTAGCAGCGCAAGTCTTTGGAATGCCAGGCATGAGCTGTGGCCTTGCCTATCAGTAGCAGCGCAAGTCTTTGGAATGCCAGGACATGAGCTGTGGCCTTGCCTATCAGTAGCAGTGCACGGCTAGCCTCTGCAAAAAAAAAGTTCATTCCCACTATGGAGTTACCGAACGAGCAGGGAGTGACTGTCACATAGAATGTCGTGAAATCTTTTGGAGTTGCACACATTTCATGGGCACTGTCTTTACTCGCTTGCCAGGATAAATGTGTAAGGGCTGATCTGCCAGAGTGTACGATAGCGCCGAGCAGATTCTTCAGAACGATGTTTAAAGCGGAAGCTGCTCAGGGTGGTGCCAAAGAACACCACTTCTACAGAACTGAATCTTGAAAAGGATTTCTTTACAAGCGGAACCGAATGACGTCCACTCCTTTACAGGACAACAAAAAGTGTTCCTGATCTGTCTTTTCCAGGCTAAGCAAACGATGCGCTCACAGGGTATCTGCATCCAGGGTGAAGACCAGGTCTCTGTAGGAAGACATCTGAGAGTGTAGAACAGTGCGCATCTCTGTTGCCCTCTTTCGTTGCGTAGGAAGCACGTTGACGTGTCGGACGCGCCTGTAGAGTACAGTCTGAAGATATAACGGCATGGCTCTGGTAGTAGTTCCACGAACGTTTGAATGTACTGCGTAGCGACAGTTCTTTTCTTATCGCTGTTTCTATATGCAAAAAGAACTGTAACATTTGTTCGACGCAAGCTCTTCTTCCGGACAACTCCTCTGCAGTTACAAAACACACCAGCGATTTTTGAGTGTCTCACGGCCCACCGCGGTGTGATTCGAGTGTTGTCAGTGGTTCACTTCGTGTGCGTATCTCCAGTGACCGCAAACCTTCTATACGGCAGAGCCGTTGTGCAGTCTTCTCTACGACAGAGCGGTTGTGCAGTATTCGCGTCAGAAGAAATCCGTACGTCTTCCACCGCACGTGAACAAGAAGCTCAACAGACGCACCAGTTTCATTGGTAGGAGAGTTGTTGACATAGAACTCCAGTTTTTTGCTTACACGGGTACGTCTTTTCTAAACATTCGTACACTCCATGACACGCAAACGCCAGCGCGAGTACGACGCATCTACGTACATGACAAAGTAGATGTGAATGTAACTCAAACGTGCACACTAGGTTAAATGCCGTTGTATATATGTATTTATCCCGCGGAGCTCATTTTCTGTCAATCGTGTAAGGCGTGTGTGTCAATATGTGTGTATGCGTGCATCCGCACAGGTCTCAAGTATCTGCTGAAACTTTTGGTTTTACCACCCTCGCCAGTATAGCACCGAGTATCATACTACTCGAAGGTGACAAAACACTTGGTGTGCGTGTAACACGACCCACATACTGCACCGGTCTCGGATTTCGTAGTGATATTCGTCAACGTGTTCCTCAATTCTTACGGTGTAAGGCTGCTGAAACAGGAGAATTATTCTAGTGTGCACGAGTCACTCCCGGTTGATTGTTGCAACTATAAGTGTACATGGCCCACTTATCCCCAGTTACGCACATTTGTTTTCTTCCTGCCAGGAATACCTGAGTCGACAAAACAACGTACGTAGAAACCTATGCAGATACTCGTGTATGGGCTTGCGCTAAGGAGGAAAACGGCCAGCTGGGGAGGACTACATAATCAAGCTCCCTGATTCATATATACGCATTTATTTGAAGCATCAAACAGGAGAATACTGGTATAGACGTCATTTCGTAGAGGTGGCACGTTCTCAAACAGTCCGCAGCTACAAATACTTTGGCGTGCGCACCGGCAAATGTAAATACACACATTCACACGCACACAGACACACACACACACACACACAAACGCAGAGAGTGAATGAGCACGGGAGGAACCCTCACGAGCGCGTGCAGAGACAAAAAGTCAACATCATTTGAAGAAGCAGCCTCATCGTCTAGGGGGGCCATCCTGATGGGGAAATAAGGGGAAAGCAGGTCCAACTTACAGCAGCTTTGTCTGCCGGTTCCCTGACTGTGTGCGTACATATTCGGGGCTGTATGTGGGCGCACTCTGCTTATTGTACGGCCACATGAGAGTGCACACATCCGTATAATCTGTATGTCGGCTTGCACACTCTGGTCGTTGTGCATACGCATTTTGGACGTGTGCACTGATGCTTATATGCATGTGTATGTTTCTACGCTCCTCTACTGGCTATCTACTTGCGTAAAGGACATCCACCTACACATATGTTTGTGTTTACAGCTATATACGCACATGTATGCACGCACCTGTCAAGGGGACTTACTCTGAACACATTTGCAATCCAGTTTTACCTTTTCAGGTGATGTGAAATGCAGTCTCGTAGAAGGTATGTACGACTTCTCGATTATTTGTTCCCCTGAATTAGCTTTTTGCTGGTCGACGAGTGGCTAGCTGCTTCAGCGCTTTCGTTACACGGCGACGAGCGCAGGTTGTTAACCTGAGCGGCATGCCGGTGCCTACGATGTTCTTACCTTCAGACTCACACAACAACATGCTACGGCGTACGTATGTCTCCTTCTCTATCCATAGATGTAGATACACTTCAGTACATGCGACTGGATTGCATATTTCGCTTTTGGGATTTGACAGCTTCAAGTGTTTCTTCGATCCTCGTTTTTGGCTCGACAGGCCAGATACGGACGCATGCACATGTATCGTTGTCTCTCTCTGTGTCTATCTCTCTCCATCGGCTCGCAAAAAATTCCCACGAACGAATTCGGTCAGTTTTACCTAGGGGGTTTTCTTCGGTTTGTTTGTATGTGGTAGGCCTGTGACTGCGCGTTTCCTGCTTTGTATATGGTGTGTTCCGCCGACGAGTCGTGCAGTGTCATCCTCCTCGCTCTGGACAGACCCGTTTTCACGCCTTCGCTTCTTTTCCCCCAGGAGCTATCTTTCTCTGTTGTCTTTCAACAGCTGCATTATCCTTGGTCCCTTTCCAGTTTTTTCCCTTAATCGCCACAAGTCGTCCCCTTCCACGGCCAAAAAACATCACTTCCCTTGTTCCTCTACGCGGGAAACTCCCAGCCTTGCTGTAGACTCCTGGATGAGTCGGAGTTGGCGGTGGCAGCACTAGCAGTGCCGATGTTTTGTCCTCACGCAAACCAGTCATGTTCCTACGGGAAAACTCACCTTACCCTAAAGTGTGAAACATCTCGTGCTTAGTGTCTCTCAATGCAAACAGAAATATATGTATTGTCGACGTGAGCCATGGCTCGTTGCTCAAGGTGACCAAGTAGACAAGGGCCGTGTAACTGATAAAAGCTGTTTCCGCTCGAGTTTGCAACATCACCCCGTATACTTGCAATATGTACATATATATGTTTTAACATTTGCAGGGTGCGCACTCGATACGCGGTGCTGTTGCCGCGTCCGTCTATGTGTCAGTCCATGCGTTCGCGCCTACTTGTCGATTGTGTGCTGCATGTCCATTTTCCATGTGTGCCTGTGTTTTCATCATTCATGGGAAGAAAAAATCATGCGGTTCCACCTCGGGTGACGCCACTTGTCTACTATTACAACTACCACTCCTACATCAGTGCACGCACATGTTTCTTTGATAAGCCCAACATCGTTGTCGCAGTGCTGTTACTGCCGCAGAACAACAGATCTACGTACGTTGCTCTGTGTATCTCTACGTATGTGTGTGTCTAGCAGAAACTCACACACTCACTCTCTGATGTTTGCGCCCACGTGTGTGTACGTGTTCGCGTCACTTTTTTTTTCCCTTCGTGCTCTCTCGCCTTCGTTCGCGTTTCACGCTGTCGTCGTCACCGCGCAAAGACGGTCGAAGAAGTCTCTCGCAACCGCGTCTCGCCTTTTGTTTTTCGACATGTGGAGAAGGTGAAGCGGGATTAAGAAAACAGAGTTTCGGCCGGTCAAACGGCTACAAGAACTCAGCGTTCACCCTTTTCTCGGCTTGCAGGCTCTCTCTCCTGCAAGTCCTCGCGGGCCTTCGGCGTAGAGACCGGCCAGCGAGCCCCGTCGCCGCCGAGGCGAGGTAAACAAATGCAGAAGAGAACGTCTATTTCGTCCCTTTTTTTTCTGCATTTGATTCGAGTGACGCTGCTTCGGACTTACTTTTGGCGCGCTTTGAACAAACACAACTTTTCTGAGGCAACTTTTCTGAAGTGTACGTACACCAGAAACGTCCGCCGTCTTCGCGCACACTGGCCGTGTGAAACGCACAGAGGCGCGTGTGTGCGACTTCCCCTTTTCCTCGCAAACGTCTATGTAGAGAACTTTTTCTTCTTCCCCAAGCCGTGTCTCTTCTCCCGCTCATTTACGCCTCGAGCGCGCTGCCCTTCCTTCTTTTTGCGGCCCTTTCTTTCTCTGCGGCGCACGCAACTTCTTCTCCTGCCGGCTGTCTGTGCTGCAAAGAAGTGAGACGCCGCGCAACAACAGGCAACGAGGGAAATGCCGAACTGCCTTGCAGCAGCAGCAACTGCGTACAAATCTTCGAACTTTTTACTGCGTTCCCCTCTGCTGCCGCACGGTGTGGGTGTGTCTGACGGAGTCTACGGGAATAAAACAAATTCATTCCAGTTCTATCTTTCCTTCTGCCTTCTACCTTCTGCTCTGCCCTTCGGCAAATCTCGCGTATATGCACAGGCATTCTCCTGATCTCTGACTATTACATATCTGCCTGTTAGATGTTTATATCACCCTCCTTTCGCTCCCTCTGAAGGTATATCTATACGTATGTAGAAACAAACGTGTGCCTATATATATATATATATATGTATGTGTGCCCCTTCCTTTCCTTTCTACCTCGCAAAGGATGCGTTTACAGGGCAGATATCATCATCTCATAACTGTATGTGTGTACATGTGTGTATGTGTGTCTCTCTCTGTCTCAATTTATAGACGTGTGGACGTTGATGGAAAACTTTACTTGCTGTGGGTTGACGCTTTTCTATCCTTCGCAGAAAACTTGGACCTTTTCAAGTTCCCGTCTTGCCCTGGCACCATGGCGTTTCGAGCGCTTTTGTCAAGTCAGCGAAGCACTACTACTACGCACGCATGCAGCGTCGATGACGCGTCTTCTTCTTCTGCCCTCGCTGCTTCAGCAGCAGCAGCGGCAGCACGAGCAGCAGCCGCAGGAGCAGCAGGCGGAAGCAACCCGCTCACGGCGTTCCTCTCTTCCATCACAACAGACCCGCTTCGCACACGCCAGGTAACTCGGCGTGCACCTCGCAGGAAAGAATTTCATCTCAGAAAACTGGCACTCTGCTTCATGCGAACCTCAGAACTTACACCCAAGCATGAGCCCCTTGACCGCAGAACCCCCCCGCCGCAGCAGGAGCAGGAGTAGAACGTACAGCAGGGTCAGCAGCAGCAACAGCAGGATGCGCAGCAGCGTGAGCTGCAGCAGCGACAGCAGCAGCAACAGCGGAAGGTGCCGCATATAGGTATATATGTGTGTGTCTCTAATACAGTGAATATATGTATGTACTTGACGACCTGCGTCTATATGTATATAAACATATACGTGTAGGTGGTTATATACACATACATAACACATCTGCGTTCATACTTGTGTATGCGTTGACGGTTGGCTTACATATATATGTGATGGCAGTAGCAACGGCGACAGCAGCAGAAGTCTTAGCAGCAGCGGCAGTTGTAGCGTTAGCAGCACTCGACCAACGGCAGCACCCCCTTAACAACAGCAGCCGTGACAGCAGCCAAGGCAAGACTAGCAGAAGTCATAGCAGCAGCAGCTCGGGCAGCAGCAGCAGCAAGAGCGGCGGCGGCGGCAGCAAGAACAGCAGCAGCATGAACAGCAGCGGCGAGAGATGTGGAAGTGGCAGGACGAGCAGCAGCAGCAGCACGAGCAGCACCAGCAGCACGAGGAACACCAGCGGCAGACGAAGCAGCGGCAGCGGCAGTCGTAGCCGCGGCAGCGGCCGACGTAGTAGCAGCAGCGGCAGGCGTAACAGTTTCCGCAGCACCAGGAGCAGTAGCAGCCTCGAGAGCGGCTGTCAGCGAGCAGACGTTAGCGGCAGTAACCTTGCAGCAGCAGGAGGCTTAGCAGCTGCAGCACCTGCAGGAACAGCAGCGTGAGAAGAGCACCTCGGGCAGCCGCAGCAGCAGCACCATCCGCCTGAGATGTGTTTGCTGCTCTTGCGTTTGCTGCCGCCGTTGCGTCTGCGGTAACGCGGCTGCTTGTGGTGCTGCTGGTGTTGCATGTGCTGCTGATGTTGCATGTGCTGCTGCTGCTTTTGCGTGTGCTGTTGCTGTTGCATGTGCTGCTGCTGTTGCATGTGCTGATCCTGTTGCGGGTGGTGCCGCTGTTGCGTCTAGTCCCGCTGCTACGTTTGCTGCTGCTGCTGCTGCGACATTTGTTGCTGGTGTGGCGTCTGCTGCTGCTGCGTTTGCTGCTACTGTCATGTTTGTTGCTGCTACTGCGTTTGCTGCTGCTCCTCACTTTGGCGTCGCTGCCGCTGTTGCCGCATCCTGCGTTTTGCTTCAGCTTGCGGAAGGCTACAACGTAGGGGAAGCGAACACAGGTTTCTCGAAAGACACTGCTGCTGCAGTTCCTGCGTGGACCCCGCAGCAGCTGCTGTCGTCGGCAGACAGCAGCGAGCAGCGTTTTGCGTTCGCCGCCGATGACGCGCCGCTGCTGGCAGAGGAACAATTACAAGCAGTCGAAAACCCCGCCAGGGCAGCTGACGCTTTCCTTCTGTTTCCCGCAGAAGAAGAAGTCTCCGGTCTTGCTGCTATTTCTTCGTCTTCTTCGAATCCGCCGAGTGGGCCCATTCTGCTCCCCCATGCTGCTGCTGCTGTTGCGACGGCTCCGGGCGTTCTTCCTGCTGTAACTGCTGTCGCTGCTCGTGCTGAGCCGGCTGCCGCTGCTGCTGCTGCTGTCGGGGCTGCTGCTGCTCGTGCTGCACCGGCAGCTCAGACCGACGACACCGTCTTCGCTGGCCGACTCGGCGACTTTTCCGCGTGGCGCGCAGAGTGGGAGAGCAGCAGAGGAGATCCCGACTTTGTTGCCAGCAGCAGCTACTGCAATTCCGGCACCGCCTTTCCCTTCCCAGGTGCTTCCTTCTCTCCGGCTCTTCGTGTACTTGCGTGACATGCATCTGGTTGGTCTACAATTCTCGGCCCACTGCGCACCCTCTTCTACGTATCCCCGTCTTCAAGTCTCAGTAGCATCTCTGTTGCAGGTCTTCCGCTCTCTATCCGTTTGTCTCTGTCTGTGTATGTGTGTCTCCCTACACATATACATATATATATATATATGCATCGCCCTTTCCCTCTCTCTCTGTATGTGTACATATATATATATATATGTATGCATCGCCCTT
>KL647294.1:2677364-2700844 GCA_000727475.1 Sarcocystis neurona | reverse complement strand
TATGTGTATCGCCCTTTCCCTCTCTCTCTGTATGTATACATATATATATATATATATGTATATATGCATATATATATGTATCGCCCTTTCCCTCTCTCTGTATGTATACATATATATATATATATATGTATCGCCCTTTCCCTCTCTCTCTGTATGTATACATATATATATATATATATTTATATATATGTATATATGTCGCTCTTCTCTCTCTCTTGCTTTGTGTCTCTGCCTCTCTGTATATAGACAAACTTTTTACATATCTATACGGATACGTGCTGCTTCCCAGGCATGTCTCTTCGCCTTTCTAAATATATGCCCACACACCTTCTCGTATGTATATAGAGAGAAGGTTTCTCTCGCTCTGTGTGCTGCGACCCTGTCTCTTTGTTCGAGAGGTAGATATACGTAGGGTAGTGGAAAGGCGCAAGGATGTGCTGCACTGCATCTGCTCGGATTCTGCTGCCCTGGTCACGTCAGAGACCGAGGAGCGTCAAGAGAAGCAGCTGCTGCTGCAGATTCGCTGCTCTTCCCTACACTCATACCTGTTGCTGCTGTCTACGCGTTCTCGTCCGTCACGACCGATATATATACACATTCATATACATACCTGTATATATATCAATTCGTACATGCGTATATATTGCATGTATATATCTGTGTGTTGTTGCTTATGTATGTGTGTATGGACTGCGTATGTGTATGTGTGTGTATGCACTGCACATATAAGTGTGTGTACTGCACATATATATGTGTATATCCATATGCTCTTTCAGGACGAATGTATACATATGTTCCTACGTGTAAATATAAATATATATATATGTATATGTATATACTTGTGGGTATGTTACATATATGTGGACGTATATATACGTACATACATAGCGTACATATGTAGGTTCATATGTGTATAGGTATATATGTATATATACATATGCGTATGTATATATATGTATCCATACATGCATGCATGCATGCGTTTGTGCATGTGTGTGCACTGGATGTGTGTACTGTGGATATATGTGTGTGTGGTGTAGATATATATGTATTTCTCTACGTGTACGTGTAAATATACGTGTGTCTGTATGTAGACCACTCTACGGACAAATGTATGCATATATAGATGTATACCTATTTTGTGTATTTGTGTTCACACGTGTGTCTAGGTGCGTAATTGTGTATCACTTTGCATGAGCGTATACGTGTCAACCTGCAGGCATGTGCCATGCGGTGTCTGTACACCCGGGGTCGGTGGCTTGACGTGGCTCCCATCTCGTCGTTGCTTCCGCTGGATTTGCTGTGGCGCGCGTGCGGATCCGCAGGTGCTGCTGCAGCTCCGCAAGGACTTCAGCCTCCTGCCGCGTTCAGCAGCAACAGCAGCAGCACTTACGCATCACTGCTGCCTTACGAAAACGTAGCTGTATCTTCGTTGGACGCTGCTGCAGCTGCCATTCCTCTTGCCGGGGGCGGCTCCTTTCAGCAGCAACAGCAGCGTGAGAAGCAGCTGCAGCACGACGCGCAGCAGCGACACCAGACGGTGCGGGAGCTGCAGCAGCAGCAGGCAGCGCAGAAGGTACAGCAGCAGCAGGCATTGCGGGAGGTGCAGCAGCAGCAGCAGGCGGTGCGGGAGCAGCAGCAGCCGCAGGCGGAACGGTGGTATCTGGGGAGGGCCGCTGAGCAGGAGCAGCACTTTTGGACAGAAGCGTTCCAGCGGTTTTGCGTGGGAGAGCAACAAAAAGCAGCTCTAGCAGGGGGAGACGAGGCTGCTGCTGATTTTGCTGCTCCGTTACTTCCTATTGCTCGCTTTCCACAGCGGCAGCAGCAGGCGCAGCAGCACCAGTCCCAAGCGACTGCTGCTGCCACGGCTACCCCATCTGCGGCAGAGTCGCCAGGTCTGCAGCTGCCCAGGCATGGCGCGGTTTTCACCGGCGCAGCAGCAGCAGCACCCGCCTCTGCTGCTGACGCTGCTACTGGCCCTGCAGCAGCAGCATATGAAAAAGTAAAAGCGACCAACGCCACTGCAGTAGCAGGGCAGCAGGCGTCTGCAGGGTCTGCGCAAGCCGCAGCACCCAGTACAACAGCAAGCGATCATCTGCCGCTGCTGCAAACGCCAAACAGCAGCAGCAGCAGCCAGACAGCAGTAGCTGGGTTCAGAAACGTACTGCCTGTCGCCGCGCCTTCGGTCATGGTGCCGCCGCCTTCCCAGCTGTTCTCTGTTCTCGGCAGCAGCAGCAGCAGCGTCGGATTAGGAGGAGGTGCCGGGGGGCTTCCCCTGCATTTCGCTGCTGCTGCTGCTACTGCGCGAGAGCTGGAGCGCCTTGAGAGAGAGGAGCAGGAACGTGTGGATCTGTGGAACTACACCAGGCGTCTGGCAGCAGAAGCCGAGGGGGACGTGCAGCTGGATTCGGCTGCTGCAGCAGCTGCTGCTGCCTCGAGCAGCAGCGCCGCCGCTGCTGCTGCCTTTCAAGAAGCCGCTGCCGCGGCTCTCCGCGACGCGGCTGCCCGTCAGACAGCAGCGCCCCGCAGCACGTCTGAAGAAGAAGCAGCAGCAGCCCAGCAGCTGCAGCAGCAGCAGAATCCGACTGACAGAACTGCCGAGCAGGCGGCGCCTGGGACGCAATTTTTCGACGCTGTAAGACGCATCTCTGTAAACTGCCAGTCTCTTCGCGTCTGTCTTTGGGCTGATACGTGTGTCTACCTCCACGTGTCTAGGACAAATACAGATACGTGTGTATGCTAAATAGTAGACACAGGCACGTGTGTATAAGAGACGGACATTTCGACATTGTAGCTGTCTCCCTCTCCTTTTCTACAAGCGAATAGTTGTGTCTCCGTGTCTCCGAAGCAACACACAGACACGTGTCCTCCACCCAGGAATGTGTGACGCACACGTTTTGACAGCGGTCTGCTGCCCAAGTCCAACCTTTTGATGTTCTACTTCTTCACTTGCTACAATATCTATGACTCACTGTCCAAGGCTCTTAATTTCTAGACAGGAAGACAACAGACAGAAAGTGGAGTACATACACTTACTCTTGAAGAAAGAGAGTAAGTCCAAAAAGAGTGGACGACACATATGTATATATGTGAGAGTGGAGTCCACGTACATATATATATATATACTAGATCGGACTATATATAAGTATATATATTTTATAGAGGAGTACATAGATATATATAGATATGTTTAAAACTACAGTACATACGTACATATATTAGATATTAGGGAAACAGGGACAGTAGACGTAGGCTGGAGTACACACATATACATATATGTATATGAAGGGACAGAATACACGTAGACTGCACTTCTCATATATATATATATATATATATTAGACTGGAGTACATTTATTTGTATATATTTTAGACCGGACTGGAGTACATATATATGTATATGTATATGTATTAGGTTGGAGTACATGTATATACATATATGCATATATTAGTGAACGGAGAGAGTAGACGTAGGCAGGAGTATATATATATATGTGTATGAAGGGAAGAGTAGAGATAGACTGGAGTATATATACATATATGTATATATCTATATATGTCTGTATTTATTCAGTATATACGTATGCATATATATATATATATATTTTAGTGAATGGAGAGAGTAGAGATACGCTGGAGTATGTATATACATATGTGGGGAAAGAATAGAGATAAACTGGAGTATGTATGTATGTACATATATCTTTACGTAGAGACTGATGAGAGTACATGTGTATATATATTTGTATAGGAAGAGAGAGAGCAGATCTCTATACTGGAGTACCAGTCCGTCTCGCCTTTCCTGGCAGAGAGGCTTGTGGTAGGTCGTGCTGCCGCGGCTGCTGTGAGGAGGCGAGGCATGCGGCGGAGACGCATTACCTCGGGGAGGGCAAGAGGTCGGCGCATGCACCCGCATTTCTGCTGAGACACTTGGCAGGAACATCTCTCTTAGAAGCAGGAAGAGACCGAAGAAAGGCGGAGTGCTGGGTCCTCTTCAGCAGGTGAAAGTCGCGTTTTTCTCTGTAGAACCCACCAGATACATCCTTCCACCAAATTACGAGAATCTGTGCATGCGTCTGTCTCTCCGTATCTCTGCATGCGCGGCCCCCTCGTCAGCTTCCGCGCTCGGGGCTTGCCCACGCGGAGCCGGCGCAGGCACGCGACCCCCGTCTCCCTGACTGCGGGAGAAGCCGCGAGCGAGCCCCTGCCTCTTCGTGCTGGCAGCGCGCACCAGAGAAGAAGCCCACAGAAGGAGATATCGAAGGGGGAGAAAATGAGGGAAGAGGGGCAGAGAGGGACAGCAACAACAGCAGGAAAGCGAGAGAGGGACGCGAGACGCAGACACACAGCGACACGGAGACACGAAGGCGAGGCAGACGGAGACACAGAGAGAAGGGGGAAGAGTAGCACAGAAGAAGAAGCCGAGAGAAAGACACAGAGAGGAACAGCAAAAATGATGAGCAGGAAGGTCACTGAGAGACAGAGACAGCAGAGCAACAGAGCAGCAGAGCAGCAGAGAAGCAGAGCAGCAGAGCAGCAGAGACAGCAGAGCAGCAGAGACAGCAGAGCAGCAGAGCAGCAGAGAAGCAGACGAGGGAGACACGTCGAAGAGGAGCGCCACGCGAGGATGCCTCGGCAGGTGTTGCTGCTGCGCTTCGCTGCGACGCGACGGCGTCCTCCGATGCGTCGTCACCACCCCCATTTACGCGCGAGAGGAGGCTGCGCGTACGTGTGCATGCACATCTGCGGGCAGAAGCTTGGCTCGCGGGAATATATCAACCTCACGCACATACACACACGTATATACTTGGGAGCTCCCCCTGGTGCTTCTGCGTCTGCATCTTCCCCTTCCTTTTCTGCTTCGTGTATCTTCTTTTGCCTGCTTCTGCTTCTCTTCTTTTTGTCTGCTTTTGCTTCTTTGCGTCTTTCTGTTCCACGCTTCTTCTGCCTTCGCCTCGGTCGACGACGGGACCCAACGAAATGCGCACGTGCCGCCCAGCGTCCTCTTCCTTCGAGAAGTTTATAATATATATATCTCTGTGTGCCTGCGTATACATATATATACATATGTGTATGTACATGCGTATACATACATATATATACGTATACATATGTGTGTGTATGTGCATGCGTATAAATCTATATACATTCATATATGTACGTGTATCTGCATGCGTATCTAATATATATATATATATATATTGCATGTTTGTACGTGTCGTCATTGGTGCGCGACAGGCAGCTGTAGACGCATGTGCGTATATCTGTCTGTCTGCGTGGTTCCTTCTTCTGTTGCTGCTGGGCGCATGTGTGGGTGCTGTTGCTCGAACGGCGTGAACAGGAAGCTGCGCGGGGAATGTTGGAGAGTATGAGGCGCGGCATGGGAGAGGAGAAGTTCGCCCGATCGGAGTTCGCGTACTTCATCTCAAAAATTGCTGACAAAGAAGTCAACGTTGTTGACAACAAGGCACGTCTCTTTCATTCGCTTGTTGCTGTTGCTGTCGTAGCCGTCTCTTCATCTTCTCTTGCTGCTGTAGTCACCGCTCTTCTCGTGCCGCTGCGCTCCCTTTGTCCACTGCTGCTGCACAGGTTGCAGCCTCTCCCTCTGCTGCTGCTCTTGCTTTGTTTCTGCCGCCTCCATCTCCGCTGCTGCTGGTGCCACCTCGTTCGCTGCAACCGCTTTTTCACCAGAAAGGCCGGCTTCTGCTGCTGGCCCTGACCTCCCGAGGAAAAGGTCTTGCTCGCTGTCCCGCTTTCGTGGCTCTCGCTTGTGCTGCTACTGCGGTGCTGCTGCTGTGGGGTGCGCTGAGGACGCTGACTAGCATGTGCAGCCCGTCCTGCGGAGTAGAAGTGCTGCTGTGTACGCTGGTGCTGCTTGTAAGCTGCTGTCTTGCGACCGGGTTACGTACCTCTTTTTTCGAGGGAACCGGTGCAGAAAAACAAGGGAAATAGAGCCGTTAACACAGATATGTAGACTCCTATCAATATAAATGAATACATTTGTGGATCTGTACACGTAGGTTCCTACGTTTCTCTCTGTGCTGCTCTTTTGCCTCGCCGGGAGTGAACGTGATATCTGGCCTTGACGTGCACCGCGCTGCTCCTTTGGGTGTACGTACACCCGAAAAGAGACGAGAGGAGCACAGCAGAACGAAAGAGGACTTCACACTTCCGGATACTTCTGCGGCTATGTGTATCCTTGGAGTTTCTTCTTTCGTCGTCGGCTCTTTCTTGACGTCCTCTACACTAAGGCTTTCCTATTGGTCTGCTGCTGCGGTTCCGCTTCTTGCTTCTCCTGGCTGCCGTGTGTGGGGCTGGGGGGTCGGAGTGCTGCTGCTGTCCCGGCTCGTGACGCGCTGCTGTTGCCCGGGATGCTGCTGCTGTCGCTGTACCCGCTGCTGCTTCTTCTTCGTTTGCTGCCGCCTGCTGCATCTTCTTCATTCGCTGCCACCTGCTGCTTCTCGTCTACTGCTGCTGGCTGCTGTCGCCGCCACTCCGCTGCTGCCAGTCGTGCTACCGGTCTTCTTGCTGCCGCGAGTCGTGTTCTTGCTGTTTCTGCTGCTACTGTTGCTGCTGCGGTTTCTGCTGCAGCTGTTTCAGCTGTTGCTGCTGCTGCTGTTGCTGCTGCCACAAATCGGCTGGCAGCAGCTGTTTTTCCGCTGCGGCTGCTGCCTCTGCTGTTGCAGCAGCAAGCGTGCACTTCTACTATGTATTTGTACGTGAGGCGTCTATTCCCGAGCTTCCTATCCTCTCCTTGTGGAAGAAATGGGGGAACCCTACGTAGCAGACTCTCCCTACTTTTTAAAGCGACAACACTTGAAGAGCCCGCACGCTCTCCTCTCTGTCTGGGACTGTCGCTCTTCTTCGCGACGCGTCTCCCTCCGCTGCTCTCCGCGTCGTCCCCGTCTCCGTCTCTCCGTCTCGGTGATTTTTGACGTCTCCATCCTTCCTCTCTCTCTGGCCGAATTTCGCTTGGCCTCTGCTCCTTTGTCTTGCTACATGCAGCATGCACATGTATTTCCACACTTACATACCAGCTATCCACTGGACTACTTCCTTTAAATCTACATATGCGCCTCTCTCTCTTTACATGTATATATACGTATATATATGATTATGCATGGGCGCATATGTATATATATATGTATGTATATGTGTATACGTGGGCGCAGGAAAATCTGTTGATAGAGTTTGTGTACCCGTGTCTACGTGTTTGTATGCGGCTGGTGTGCATGTTTGGCTCTCTCTCTTTACATATATACGATCAAGAATTCGGCCCATGAACACACGTACATATATTTGTATATATATATATCTCATATATACATATATATGTATGTATATACGTATGTTGATATGGATGTTTATTTTATGCATACTTGTATCTATATCTCTCATCCATATATTTGTCTGTATATACGTGGTGTATGGTTGTACATATATATATATATATACGTATTTGTATGTATATATGTCTTTCATATATATATATGTATATGGTACATATTTATATGTATGTATATATGTGTATACGTATGTACATATGATATATATTTGTACGTATATATCTGTATTCACGTATGTATATATATATATATAGATAGACAGATACGCAGAGGAGTCACACACACAGACACACAAGGTGTACGTGTGTGCGTGTGTGTGATGATATATTTATGTGGATGTGATTCCTACTGAAATATATACGACTGCCGTACATATATGTCTATATGAATAACTACAGCGGCCGCGCTTGAAATGCGTGCAGCTCGTCGATCGGGACGGCGAACTGGTGGACTGGGAAGCGGAGTGGCAGCAGCATTTGCTGGCAGCTGAGAGTGACGCTGCAAGCAGCAGCAGCAGTGCTGCAGGAGCAGGAGCAGGAGCAGCAGCAGCAAGGGAAGCAGCTGCGGAGGAGCAGCGGCAGCAGCAACAACGGCAAAGCCCAGTTGGTGTGGAGCAGCAGCAGCAGCAGGACACGCATCACCATCATCGTCATCAGCAGCAGCAGCAGGGGGAGTCGGCCGGTCAGCAGGAGACACCCGAGCAGCAGAGGGAGAGGGCGCACATGGGGACGACGGTGCCGCAGCGGGAAAGAGAAGAAGTGACAGAGAAAGAAAGGGGAGGAGGAGCAGAGAGAGAGAAGCTATTTGGCGACGCAGACGGCGCGGAAGCGTCAGCAGCAGAACAGCAGCAGCAGGCAGAGGACCCCGACGGAGAGGCGTTTGTGGACAGCATGCGACAGCTAAAGGCAGAGTGGCTGCGCGCCCATGAATTAGTAAGTCACCTAACAAGTCTTGCCAATTTCCGCTGCTGCACTTGCTGCTGCTGGTTCTGCGGTGCTGCTGCACCTGGTGCTGCTGGTTCTGCGGTGCTGCTGCACCTGGTGCTGCTGGTTCTGCGGTGCTGCTGCACCTGGTGCTGCTGGTTCTGCGGTGCTGCTGCACTTGCTGCTGCTGGTTCTGCGGTGCTGCTGCACCTGCTGCTGCTGCTTCGGCGATGCTGCTGCACCTGCTGTTGCTGGTGGTGCGATGCTGCAGCTGCTGCTGCATCTGGCGCTTCTTCCGCGCTTTGTTTGCTGCTGTTGCTGCTTCTTCTGCCGGTACACCTGCACCTGGGCACCCGTGCTCCGCCTTTGCGGCGGCTGCTTCTGTTGCTGCGCTGCTGCCATTTTTGCTGCTGTCCTTCGTCTTGAATATGTACTTGGAGGATACAAGTATAATCTATGCATACATATCTATTTGATATATACATGCATATATATGTATACGTACACACCATGTATATGGGGATATCTATACCTCTCCGTAAGGCACATGTATCTCCGACTTCATAACACGCTTGCTGTTCTGAAAGTGTTATCGCTGTTCTTTCGTCGTGACTCCAGTCTACTCGGCTGCTACACACATATATATATACATATATGTATACACAGGATTAAATATATATAGATCTGTTATTTGCGTCGGCTGCTACACATACGTACAAATCTATCTGGGCCTATATACATATATATATATTATATGAGCACACACACGCACACACACATATGTGCCTCGGCTGCTACGTATAGGTACAAATATATCCAGGCATATACATATATATATATTAATTGTACGCCCACACACACACACATATGTGCGTCGGCTGCCACATGCACAAACAAATATATCCAGGCATGTCTTTCTGGCTCTCTGTCTATGTATACTTATATCTATACGCATGCGTAGAGACGTATAATGTGCGCCAGCTGCTGTGTGGTGCGCCGGTGTCTGCGCCTCTCCACGCGCTTCGCGGTTTGATGTATTCTCTTCTGTTGCTGCTCTGCGTTCGACGAAACTACGTATGCATGCATTTGTCAAAACGACTGCGAGGACTGCCCCACACAGGAGTGTTCAAGTGGAGATCTATCAACTCCCGGACTGGGATCTTGATGTGTGTATAATGGAGGTGTATGTCTATATGTTATGCGTATACCCACACATATATATATATAGACTTTCTATTTATATACATACGTATATATATATACAAACACGAAACAGTGACTGTTGTGAGAGACGTGTCTGAATGCATGTATGTGTGTGTGCCTGTGCGTCTGTGAAGAGGTAGTGCCTATATATATATATATGTGTACGATTATATATATATAGCATATGTAGACAAATATATATATATATATATATGAACTTGGTTAAGACGGGTGTGACTTCATCGGGACGTGGGAGCTCTCTTGCTCCGCAACAACGTGAGTGGCTTCGGTGTTGCGCATGCATGCGGGAGCAGCTACTACTGGGGAATGCCTGGACACGTGCAAGTCTCCATTTTTGCCCGTCCCTCTACGTATCGATACACATATGTGTATATAGCAGAAAATCAGTCTCTTCAGATGCACGTCTCTGTCTCTCTGTGTATATAAACACACATATACGTGCGTGCATGCACTAGTGGAGTGTATGTACAGCACCTGACTTTTCTTCTATATATGTGTATTCGTGTGTAAGATAGCAGGCCTTTATATATCTATAGTGTAAACACTAGCAGGAGTTCAGGTGTATCTGTGCAAATGTGTATATATATATATATGTACACACACACACACACAGAGGCATCTATACGTATGTGGAGAGACATAGATACATGCCAGTCCTTTTCTTTGGGTATGTGAGCAATCCGTGTTATCAATCAAAATAGAAATATATATATATACATACGTATATATATATGTATCTATATATGTATATATGTTGTATATATGTATCTATGTCTGTATATATGTATGTATATATGTATGTATATATGTATATATATGTATATATGTATATATATATATATATGTATATATGCATATACGTATGTATGTATGTATGTATGTATATATGTATATACGTATGTATGTATGTATATATGTATATACGTATGTATATATGTATGTATATATGTATGTATATATGTATATATGTGTATATGTATATATATGTGTAGGTGTATTTACATGTATAGAGATGAATAGATATGTACATTTGTATATACGTATGGATACGGTCTTTTCTGAGTCCACCTCCACATGAATTTGGAGGCATCTCCTTGTGTGTGTGTGTGTATGCGTGCTTCCTTCTGTGTATCTACCTTTCCTTCGTTAATTCACTTGTTCTTCTAATAGTACATCTATAGCGCCTACATGCGCACACATATATATACGTATATCACATAGATATATGTACTTTTTACATGTATGTATCTGTGTGTATATATGTGTGCACGCGTAGGGAGAGATTGACGAAGAAGAGTTGGGTCTCTTCAATTCTATTGTCGAGACCGCGGAGCTGCGAGACGCCTTCGGGCTGCACATGGAAGAGGAGATTGCTGCCGCCTGTCGTACGTCACACGCACAGCAGCAGTAGCAGGTAGCAGCAGCAGCAGCCGTAGTTGCAGGAAGCAGCAGCAGCCGTAGTTGCAGGAGGCAGCAGCAGCAGTAGCTGCAGGAAGCAGCAGCAGCACTGGCCAGTCCACAAGCAGAAGCAGCGGCGCCAGTGAGTAGCAGTAGCATCGCTGCAGGGCAGTAGTAGGAGCAGCAGAGATGAGGTCCAGCAGCGTGTTGTTGCTAATCAGGTGCAGCAACCAGGAGGGACAGCCACAGCAGCAGTAGCAGCACCGCAGCAGCAGTAGCAGCAAGATGCAGCAGCAGCCTGCGACAGGACACGTTAGCAGCAACAGGCCGTGGAAGTCCTGTAAATGACAGCAGCTACAGCAGGAGCAGCAGGAACAGGGGCAGCAGGGGCAGCAGCAACAGAAGCAGCAGCGGGAACAGAAGCAGCAGCAGAAGCAGAAGCAGCAGCGGCAGCAACAGTGACAACAGAAGCAGCCGCAGCAACAAGCACAGCGGCAGCTACCGCTATCTCTTGTGACGGCGTCAATCGCAGGAGAACGGCAAGCAGGGCCGAGAAGAGCTACTGAAAGCAGCAAGCGGCTGCCAGCAGCACTAGCCCTTGGGGAGGTGTATCCTCTACAGCAGCAGTGCGGAAGGTTTCTCGAAGCAGTGATACTCCTAGCAACAGCGTACGCAGTGCGACACCAGTCTGCCTGGCAGCAACGACAGGTAGCAGTAGTAGTAGTATCACTAGGGTAGACTGCACTTCTTCAGGATGCCTGTGAACCGACAGCAACCGCACAGGCAACAACCGTGGCCACTGGTGTTGCTGCTGCTGCGCCACTGCTGCTGCTGCCCAACTGCTGCTGCTGCTGCCCAACTGCTGCTACTGCTGCTCTTTGGCTGCGCTGCTCCTTTGTGTGAACTGCTGCGGGCGCACTCAGGCCGGTCAGCAGCAGGGGGGGAACAAGCGGGAGCAGCAGCAGCAGATGAAGCGGACGCAACAGCAGCAGAACGAGAGGAAACTTCAACAGCCGCAGCAGCAGAGAGAGCAGGCGAAGCGGAAGGCGATGCCGTCTTTGCAGGCGTCGACGCCACTACGACCGCGTCGTCTCGTCTTCGGAGAGCCGTCACGCGACAGCGCCGAGGAAGAGGAGAAGAGACCGCAGATAGCGCTGCTTCTCCGCTGCAGTTTGCGACGTGCAACCCGTTTGCTGACGCTGCGGCACCGCTGGCGCTGGCGTTGCAGCTGCTGCAGCAGGGCAGGCTGCAGGAAGCAATTCTCGCGCTGCAGGTCGAAGTGCAGCAAAACCCCACAAGTTCCGAAGGCTGGCGGCTGCTCGGAGAGGCACTTGCAGACAGCGAACAGGTAGGGAACCACCAGCAGCAGCACCAGCAGCAGCCGCAACGCAGGAAGAGATGGTGTAGGACTTGGTGTGGGTGCATGCAAGTAAGGGAGAGCTGAAGTTGAAAGGGAGAACGAGAAAAAAGAAAGGGACGAGGTTAGAGTGTTGAAAAAAAGTTAGAGGCTGCATAGGCAGCAGCAACTGCACCAAGCTAGACGCACATGTAGCAGCTAGCGCCACCTTGTGTTGGCGCTCTGCAGGGGCCAGCGCGGTTGTCGGCGGTGGTAGCGATGCGTACGCTGCTGCTACTGCTGCAGCAGGCGCGTGCACTTTGGCGACCCTGCTGCTTTTCTTTTCGTGCGCCGTCTGCCATTCCACTGCTGCGTGAGGACCCTTTCTCAGATGCTGCTGCAGTCGTGATCGGGTCCAGGCGTTTGTTCGCAGCAGCGCATACTAGTGCAGCTGCTGCGGCACCCCGTGTAACTGCAAGTGCTGCTATTACTGTCTTTGCTACTCCGGCCCCACTCCGCGGCCACAGCTCCGCCGCTAGTTGCGCGTGCTCTCTGCTGTTGCTGCTGTTCCTTGCATATCTCATCTGACACTGCTGCTGTGCGGTTGCATGCACTTCTTTGCCAGTGCTGCTGCCGTTGCACGTGCCTCATCTTCACTGCCGCATGACGCACTTCGACAGTGCTGTGCTGCTGCTGCTGCTGCGGCACGTGCTGCAGCAGCCACGCCGCTGTACACGCGCCAGCCGTGTGATGCTGCTGCTGCTTCTTCTGCGTGGGGTGGCGACCCGCGTTGCCGCTCGTGCGGCAGCAGCAGCTCCGTCTGCTTCAGCGGCGTTGCTGCTTGCACTGCAGTCGTGCAGCGGCTGGTACTGTTGCTGCTATTGCATGCGCGCACTTTTGCAGATGCTGCTGCGGGGCACCGCGCGCGTCACCACTGCGGCCTGAGTTTCCTTGGTGCTACTGCATGTGGCTCAGTGATACTCATGCAGACACATCCTGCTGCTGCTGCATGGGTCGCGCGTGTGCTGCTGCAGGACACCGAGGCAATCGCCTGCTTACGCAAGGGTCACGAGGTAGACCCGTACAACCTCGACAGGTATGCCGTCAGACTGCTAGTGTACTTGCCGCTGCTTCCTGGGCTGGTGCTGCTGTGGGTGCTGCTGCACCTGCTCTCGTTGCAGCTGGTGCTGCTATTGGTGCTGCTGCTTCCTGTGCCCGAGCTGCTGTCGTCGCAGCTGCTGCAGTCGGTGCTGTTGCTGCTGTTCTTGCTGCCGCTGCTGCTTGTTCTTCTTGTGTCGCCGCTGTTAGTGGCGGCGGGACTACTGGTGTTGAGCTGGAGAGTGCTGCTGCTGCTGCTGGTGTGTTGGCGTACATGCGGCTGCTACCGCGCTCGGGGAGCTGCTGCCTTTGCGCGTACTGTTGCCTACGTTGGTGCTGCTGCCTCCGCGGGTGCTGCTGCTGCTGCTGTTTAGCGACGAATCCGCAGCAGCTGCTGGTTGTTCGATGCTGCTGCTTTCTCGATGCTGCTGCTGCTATCGTTGCTGCTTCTCGACCAAGCGTTGCTGCTGTTGGTAGTGTTGCTGCCGCTGCTAGTCTGGTCGGCCTTCAGCTGCTGCTGGCACCGCTGCTCGCATTCGTAGTAGGGCGTCTGCGCCTCCATTGAAGCCGGTGCTGGTGCTGCTGCTGCTGCGTCTGTTCGTGCTGCTGTTCTTCCTCTTCTTCGGGCGGTGGGTGCTGCCGCCTCCTCTTCAGCTGCTGCTGCCAATCGAGCTGATGCTGCTGCTGCTGACCGAGCTGCTGTTGCTGTTGCTGTTGCTGCTGCTCTTCCTGCTGGTCCCACTGGTGTTGCTGCTCCTGTTACTGGTGTTGCTGCTGCTGTTGCTGTTGCTGCTGCTGTTGCTGCTGCTGTTGCTGCTGCTGTTGCTGCTGCTGTTGCTGCTGTTGTGCCTGCAGTTTGTTGTCTCTGGGCGTGTCTTTGACGAACGACTGGGACGCTCCAGAGGCGCTTCGTTTTCTCCGGACGTGGCTGTGCGCGCACGACGACTTCGCCTCCCTCGAAGGATTGCAGGTCGATCAGTAAAAAATTTCTCCGCTCTCTTCCACTTCTTCTCCCTCTGCACTTCCCTCCTTTTCAGTCTTTCGCTTGCGTCCCTGTCTATCTGCTTCCGGAGCTTTTGCTTCCGGTCCTTCCTCCTGTCCTCTTCTTCTTGGTCCTCTTTTCTGCTCCTTCTGGTCCTCCTTCGTCTGCTGCTGCTCGTCTCTTCTTCTTCGTGGCCTTCCTGCTGTTTGTTCTCCTCTGCCTCCGCCCTCACCTTCGTCGTCTTCCCCTCCGTTTTTCTCCGCTGCTTCACGTTGCCCTTCGTCTTCCTCTTCTTCCTTTTCCTCTCCGTCATCGTCGTCCGTCTTTGCTTCTCGTTTTGTCTGCAGGTCCCTCTTCGAACTTCTCCTCATGTTTGATGTGTTGTTGTTGGCTTCCTAATATATATTATGTATATTGTGTACACATATATCTATTTGGTGCATATATACGTGTTCGATTGCTTATATTTATATATGTGTGTACAGGTACTGTGTGTGTGCCTGTGTGCGTATACATGTGTATTGAATATTTATAATATATATGTAAGGTGCATGTACGTGTATTTCATATATATATGTGTGTCTTATATGATTTAGAGCTCTATCTCCTTAGACTTTCTTATCCTTCTCTTTCTCTCTATTTATATACGTACTGTTTGTGTATGTATACATATGACGCAAGTATACGCATCTCATAGAGACATGTAATATCTGCGTATGTGTTTACAGGGAGTTCGTCCTTTCCTCCTCCCTTGCTGCCCCTTCTTGTCCTCATTCGGCCCGCGTGTCGGCGTCCTTTCCCCCGCCCTTCTCTTCTTCTCTCGCTTCCCCGGGTGTCTGCGTATCTGTGTGTGGCTGCTGCTGTTGCTGCTGTTGCTGCTGCTGCTGCAGGAAGAAGTCCCAGAAGATGCTGCGGCGCTGGAGCAGCACGTCGTGCGGCTTTTCGAAGAAGCAGCGACGAAGAAGCCCCAGGACGCAGACATGCACCTCGCGCTGGGAGTTCTCAGCCACATTCAACAGCGCTGGGACAACGCGCTCTTCCACTTTGCCGAGGCGCTCAAATTCTCGTAATTTCCTCCTCACTTCGTCTCCTCTCCCTCTCTCCCCCAAACATACACATATATATGCGTCTGTAGATATCTACGTGTATATGTATACATGTATATAGACTTACACGTACATATATAAATATGCATGTATGTGTATATGTGTGTGTATATTCTGTTAATGTGTGTATACGCGTATATACGTATATGTACGTTTGTATACAAAAGAGATGTGTATACTGAAGTGGACATACGAGTATATGAATACATATATATCTGTCTATCTATCTGCATATATATGTATATATAATAGATGTGTATAGTAAAGTGGACATACTCGTGTGTGTACCTATATATATATGGGAATGGTTATATGTGCTTATAAAGAAGTTGTCTGCAGAGAAGTGGACACACGTGGGCGCCACGTCTTCTACACTCGCGCCCCGCGTTGGGCAGGTGTGTCTGACTTTCTTCCTCATATCTGCGGGAGGTACGGGAACTTTTCTCGAGTCTCTTTCCTCCCATTTTCTCCTCCATGGAAAACTCTCCTTTTCTATCTCTCGGTCTTCCTCCCTATACATATATGTGTTCGTATATATGTGCGTATGTGTGTGTGTGTGTGTGAGTAGCTTGTGTATGTGCACACAAGGTCTCGCAGCCTGGTGGGTAGTATATTTATAGAGATACTCACAAAAAATATAGAAAGCAGCCTCTGCTTCACCTTCCTGACGTCCAGTAGCCTTTCGTCAGTCTTTCTTCTAATGTCTCTATATGCATAAACACGTATATATATGTATATATGTGTACATATATATATATGTATGTATATCCGTCTGTACTCATAACTATAGAAGTACGTGTGTGTCCACTCTATACTCATCGATGATGCACACCTAACTTACGCATATCTATATCTTTATCTATCTATCTGTCGTGGAGGTGGTCCACACTTACCTATATATATATATACACATGTATGTGTGTGTAGGTGCGCCGCAAGTACGTATATACATATATATGTATGTGTAGGTGCACATGTATATATGTGTAGGCGCACATGTGCGTATATACGTATATGTGTATATAGGCGACGCAGAGAGGGAAGTTTGTTTATTATCTGCGAAAGCGTTGGTGTGTGTAGGATGCTGCTGTGTGTTGACAACTTTCCATGCAGGAGTTCGAAGTTCTGGGTCGGGCTTCGGTTTCCCCATTCCTCTGCACGCCCTGCCTTTTTCACCGTTTTCTGCACTCCTGCGCTCTCTCTCTGTCTCTCTCTTATTCTCCGTGCGGGCAGAACTACACACACACACACACACGTCTATATTTGAGCATGCAGGAGCGCTGGACCAGCACACGTCCTCCCCCTCGTGTGGTATACATGCATGTGTGTGGACGTTTAGGTGTGTGTTTGATCTACACGACCCGCTTCGGCTTCTGCCTTTTCTCTCTCTCTCTCTCTCATCTTGGGAATACATATATGTACAGGTGTCTCCTCTCCCCTCTACATGCATGCAGAAGCGGATATGTGTGTGTATGTATGTCCCTCGCCCTCAGCCCCTGTCTTTCTCTGTGTGGCTGCGTCGTTGCTGGACGTATGACCTTCTCTCTGTGTGTGTGTGTGTGCCGGCCTCTCCTCTTCTATTGAGACTGCCCCTGTCCTCGGTCCTCCTCTTCGAACTCTTCTCTCCCCCCGTAACTCTCTCCACTTCTCCGTGTCTCTCCCTCTCTCTCTTCTCTCTGTCTCTCTTCTCTGTGTCTCCCTGTCTCCCTCTACTTCTCCCTGTCTCCCTCTCCCTCTGTCTCTCCCTCTGTCTCTCTCCCTGTCTCCCTGTCTCTCTTCTCTGTGTCCCCCTGTCTCTGTCTCTCTCTGTCTCTCGTTTTGGTTCGCCTTCCATCCCTGTCTCTCTGTCCCTCCCTGTCTCTCCTTGTCTCCGCTCCTCTCTTCTCCCTGTCTCTCTCTTCTCTCTTCTCGCTGTCTCTCTTCGCTCTCTCTGTCTCCCCCTACTTCTCTCTCCCTCCCTGTCTTCCCCTCTCCCTTCTACCTGTCTCTCCCTGTCTCCCTCTCTCTCTCTGTCTCTCTCTGTCTCCCTGTCTCTCTTCTCTCTGTCTCTCCGTCTCTCTGAATCTCTCTGTCTTTCTTCCCACTGTCTCCCCCTGTCTCTCTTCTCCCTGTCTCTCCCCGCCTCTCTCCTCCCCGTCTCCTTCCCTGTCTCTCCCCGCCTCTCTCCTCCCCGTCTCCCTCCCTGTCTCTCTCCCTATCTCTCCTCCCTGTCTCTCTGTCTCACCGCTGTATATCGCACCTTCTGTGTCTCTCTGTGTGTTTCTCACCTTCTCTCTCCCTCCCTGTGTCTCCCTACCTCTCCGTCCCTCTCTCTCTTTCTCTCCGTCTGTCTGTTCATCCACATATATACACGCCTGCGCACGAGGAAGTCTCTTTCTTAGACGTCTCCTATGAATGTGTGAGTGCGTGCATGCCTGCACATATACGAATCGACGGGGTATGTTGCAACCGCCCTGCTCCCGCCTCCGCCCCCTACGTTTCTCTTCTCTCTCTGTCTCTCTCCTCTCTTCGTTTGCTTCCACGAATACGTATATATGTATATATCTGTTCCCTCTCTAACTAGATGATGCCGTATATCTCTACCATATCCTCCTCTATAACCGTCCTCCATACATAAATACATACATGTATATGTAAATGTAAACTAGTTATAGCCGTCGCACATATATATATATATATGTATATGCAAGAGGTAGGTCTTGCTTATCTATTTCTATCTGTTTATATATATATATATATGTGAACAAGTATGTGTTGCACATGTATGTAAATGTGTGTATACCTGTATAGTAGGTAGCCGTTGGATAAGTAAATAAATATGCATATATATATATATATATACATACGTGTAGGTCTTGCATATAAATATATATATATATATATATATATATTTGTGGACGTCTGTGTTCTTTCTGCGTATATGTATATACATGTGTGTCGGTGTGTTTGTAGGAGGAAGATGCAAAGTTGCTGGTGTGTGTTGTTTGCAGCTCGGGTCTTCGAGAGGCATCTCTGTGGAACAAACTCGGAGCAACGTTGGCAAACTCTGGGAGATCTGCTGCTGCCCTACTTGCCTATGAACAAGCCCTTAGTCTTCGAATAAATTACCCCCGCGCCTGGACCAACACCGGCGTTGCCTATGCAAATCTTGGTAGACCTGCCCCTTCAAAATGCTCTCTTGCTGTCTGCTTTCCTTTTCTCGGGGGCGCCTCTCTTCCTGATCTGCTGCTGCCCCTGCTGCTGCATTTGCTAGTTTTGCTGCAGCAGCCGCTGCTACTCCCGCTACTGCCGCCCGTGCAGCTCTTGCTGGTCCCTCTGTGGTGTCGCTCGTGACGCTGCTGCTGCCGTGGGCTTTGCTGCTGCTGCGTCGCTGCTGTTTTGAGATTCCACGGCTGCTGTCGGTTTTGTTGACGCGACTGCTGCTGCTGGTGACGTTGCGGTTGCTGCTGATAGGAAGACTGAGGAGTGGCACGTACGCTGCGTGTACACGTCTGCTGCTCCCGCTACTGCGCGAAGGCTACGTTTGAATTGAGCGCAGCTGCTCTGCTGCTGTTGTCTGTGTGGCTGTTGCTGTTGTTGTTTTCCCTGTCACTTGTATTGACTACTTTCCTTCCTGCTCTGCTGCACCTGCCCCCGCAATACCTGCTGCTGCTGCTTTTGCTGTGTTTGCAACTGCTGCTGCTGTGGGTGCGGCTGCTGCTTGTGCCGCTGCTGTTGCTCCCTCTGTTGCTGTGATGTGGTTACTACGAATGCTACTTCACCGACAACTGCTGCTGTCGCCTCTACCTTCCTTCCTACTGGTCCTCCGGCTTTTGCTGCTGTCGCTGCTCCTGCTGCTGTCCCTGCTGTTGCCGCTGGTGCTGCTTCTGCTGCTATGGCTGCTGCTGCTATGGCTGCTGCTGCTGTGGCTGCTGCTGCTGCTACGGCTTCTGCTACTGTGGCTGCTGCTGCTATGGCTGCTGCTGCTATCGCTGCTGCTGCTGCTATGGCTGCTGTGACTGCTGCTCCTGCTGCTGTAGGGGATTTCAAAGAAGCGCTGCGACACTACTTGGCCGCGTTCCTGCTGAATCCTGCGGCCACGCATTTGTGGCAGTATCTGCGGAGCGCACTCGTTGGCTTAGGTACGTTCCTTTTCTGCTGCTCTGCGTTTTCTCTCCTTTCTTCAAGTCGAGTGACTTATGCAGGACGATCGTACGACACGGCGTGCATGCTCATAACACATATGTACATCTCTGCCTTTCTTGGAGGGTGCACAAAATGAACGGCATTTCTCTGCAGCCTCCCTTTCTTTCGACAGCTCCCCCTCTTTCTCTCTTTGTCTCTCTCTGAACATCTCTCTACACGTATGCACTCGCCGATCTAGTCTCCCTCGGGGCTACGCACGTGCAAACACGTGTATATATGTATATATATTGCGTATCTATATATTCTATCCATATATATATATATGAATATTTCGCGTATATATATGTGAGCGGATATCATATCCATATATATATACGCATAGATATATATGAATGTGTACATATGAATATCATATGCATATATATATATATGTATACCATGTGCATGTGTATATATATATACATACGTATGTGTAAACGCCTGTATTAGAGGCTCTATAAGCAGATATATATATATGTATACATATGTAGCGTATAGACACAGATAGAGATAATATAGGTGAGTTGATATATATTTCTTATTTCGTGTGTCGCAAATATTTTTACGTAGGAGAAACCCAGCCACACGTGTACATATAAGCACCCACACATATGCGTGTGTTTGTAGCGTCCGTACAAATACACATATTGTTGACTTTACCTGTGTGTGCCCCATCTGTGTAGAAGTGGGCCCGCATTCATATATATATATATATGCTGGCATGTCCATTATAAGCACATATGTATGCATGTGCACTCGTGTATGAATGTGGGATACGGAGGCTATTCTTTCTGCAGAAGGCTTCATTGTAGACTTCTATATACTTGCCATATATGTATATATATAGTGAACACTACATATGCATGTGGATGTTCTGTTTGTGGAGGACTTTGCTGTCTCTGTCTGTCTGCTGTGGCGTATGGAAAGTACCACGTGCAGGGGAGACGCGAGGCCATGTTTGGACGGACAGATACATACACGTGTGTGCCGAAGATGCTGCTCCGAGTCTGCACGCCTATGTACATATATATGTAAATACATATGTATAGGCATCGAAGTCCCTGCATATCACATGTGGATATGAGTATATGTATATGTATGTGTACACCTATGTGTATAATACTGAGAGAGCAGCAAGGTGAGACAGCAGGGGCGTGACGCGACGAAGTGCTGTTCTGCGTTCTTGCCGTCTCTCTGTCTTCTGTCGCTGTCTTGGCCGCAGCAGAGCAGACACGCACGGCGCTTCTACCCGCGCACCAGCCCCCTCTGTCTGTGTGTCTCCGTCTCCGTTTGATGACTCCGGGTGTTGCTCCCAGCCGGCTGCCTCTACGGTGTCTGTGCGAAGCAGCAGCGGTGGGGAGGTTTGGTGGAGACTCTTGTGGCAGATGTCGCAGCAGGCGCACGGCTACACCGGGCGGCGCGACGTGGTGGTGTGGCGGTGTGTGTGTCGGCAGGGCGACTCGACTTGCTGCCGTTTGTCAAGAAGAAGGATTTGCAGGGTCTGCAGAAGCTGCTGCCGGTGAGTGCGCCGCGTCCCGCATATCTGCTGCACAAGAAATGATCAGGACACACAAAAACCAGGCGAGCTTCTTCCTCCGCGCTCTTCCATTATCGCAGCTGCTGGGGGGACAGATTAAGCTACAAGTGAACAGGTGCATCTGGTACGCCTTATATATATACATGTAAACACACCTATATCTATCTCTATATATATATATATATATTTCTCTCTTTTACTCTCTCTCTCTATATTTATATATATATGTATATGTATACGTGTGCTTGCGTTCAAAGTATATGTGTGCAGACAAGTGCCCGTGGACAGCGTAAGCGTTTATTCCATACACATATACGTATCTATCCATCTACCTGTATACGTACCTGTGTATCTATGTGTCTATGTATCTGTCTCGATATCCGTCTATCTGCATATCTACTACCTACCCGTCTACCTATATATCTATCTATCTGTGTCTATCTATCTATGTATATACACATGCATGCTCACAAAGTATACGTGTACAAACTGGTGCACGTGGACAGCATAGGCGTTGTATATATATATATATATATATGTGTATATACGTACGCATGCCTGCGAGATATTTGTGTACAAAGAGGTGCTTCTCTGCAGTGTTGTCGGCATGTACACATATATGAATAGATTCAGAGAGACAGATACGAAGGAACAGAGAGAGGGAGGCAGTTGGACGACGCGTGACGCGTACGTAGACACCCGCCGCCACTGCTGCGTCGCGCGCGAGTGCTACACGAAAACGGCTGCAGGCTGTTCCTGCGAATCTTTCCGCGCATGCACACGTGGGTGTGTACTTGTGTGGAAAGTAGGAATGTTTGTGTATTGATCGAGCAGCGATAGATGGATGGCCCCCAGGCAGGATACCGCAGCAGCGGGCTCTCTGCATCTGTGCATATGTGTGTGCGTGCCTACGCTGCAGAGAAGCATCTCTCTGCACACGTATAGCTAGTAGGCATACACACACACATATATACATATACATATAGATATGTGTATATGTATATATACAACGGCTACGTTCTCCACGTGCAGCTGTCTGTATACGTAGACACGCTTTGGTGCGCCGGTCCTGCAACAGTGGCTGTGGCTAGCTGCTGAATAGAAGAAAGGCTGTCTCAGAGTTCGGGGAGACGGGGGAGGCAGCGCCAAACGTGACACAGCAGGCTCTCTTCCCTGTGTTGTTGCGGAAATCTGGTTGGGGGTCTTGGGTGTACGTACATCCCACGGGTGAGCGCTTGTGGAGTGACCGGTGTACGTACACCCCGAGGGTGGATGCTTGGCGAGGCGGCGGGTGTAGGTACACCCCAGTGGTGAATGCTTGGCGAGGTGGGGGTGTGTACGCACACACCTCAGTGGTGAGTCCCGGACACGGCGCGGGACCCGTGCACTTCGCAAGTGCGTCTTAGGTGCTCACGCATAGTGAGGAGTACACGCCCAAGACGACTTTTACTATTACTAGTACTACTAGTACTGCTGCTGCGGCTACTACTCCTGCTCCTACTGCCTCTTTTCTAGTCTTCGCCTTTTGTGCTCGTCGTTGCCATTTCTGGCAGCACCACTTCGATCCGAGTCATTTCCACTGTCTAGAGTTATGCAGTCACCAGAACCGCCTTCGCAGTCACGTACGCATGCGGAAATGGCGTACACACCCAGTCCACCTTCTTATAATCGCCCAAGTCCACAACAGAAGCCTCATCACTTTTATATTCCGTTTATCTTCCCTCTTGATCTGCATCCTCGTTCTTACGATTGGCGTCTGGCGGTACTACCGCTCCTGGCACGGGCTTTGAAAAGGAAGATTTTTAACGGGGGGCTGCGTATGTCCCAAGGAGAAACGACCGCCGCATGGGAAAAGGTCCCCAGCGCTGTTCCGATGTCAAGGGCCACACACACGCCATACATACATATATATGTCCATTCTCACATGGATACGTACGTACACATACACACATATACATGCATACACACTTACACTAACGTACATACATTCGTACATACACACGTACACATATACATACATACATATATGCATGCAAGCATACATACATACCTACATACATACATACACATACGTACATACACACATGCGTACACACATACGTACACACATAAATACACACGTAAGCACACATACATACGCATACACACATACACACACATACATACGCATACGCACACATACATACACACACATACATACACACATACATACGCATACACACATACACACATACACATACACACATACACATACACACATACATATACACACATACATACACACACATCCATACACACACATACATACACACACATACATACACACACATACACACACACACACACATACACACACACACACACAT
>KL647294.1:2585054-2675054 GCA_000727475.1 Sarcocystis neurona | reverse complement strand
ATGTTATGTAGTCCTCGAGTCCGACGCATCTATCTACAGGCGCTCGGCAGCCAGTGTGAAAGATTTTTCTCTTCGTCGACCCGAAGGCGCATGTACACGTACACACCCATAGGAGTATGCCTGTACTTCGCTTGAATAGAAGTATGCATGTACATATATATAAATGTTTGTCTGGATGTACACAAATATATATATATGAATATATGTAAATATGCGGAGGTATTAGTGTCTCTATGTGAATGCGCGTGTACATACATATATACATATATATATATTATTATGTGTATATAATGGACGCATATATGAATGTATTTGTGTCTCTTATGTGAACGTGCGTATACGCCTGTATATATGTATATGTATGTGGGCATTTGTGTATAGGTGTAGGTGGACGCATATATGAATTTAATTCGCTATCTGTATGAATGTGCATGGAAGAGGCGCGTAGGGGTGCATCCACTTGTGTCAGAGGCAAGGTCCCATTCCTTTGCGAAGTTTCCCGTACGCTTTTATGTGTGCGTACGACGCCTAGTGGCCTATCTCCGCATTGGATTTTTTCATATCTACGCATTATCGTTACTCATACTTCTGTTTCTGTCCACCTCTATATATGTATATGTGTGTCGGTATGTATATATATATATAGGTGTGGGCTGTCAGGTATGCCTGCGTATACGCTTGATTGGCGTGCAATTGCACGTGTGATGGCGAAGAAGTGGCGCACTGGGTACTTCACAGACCTTTTTCAGGCGATGTATCGGGTCTGGAAAAATATGCGGACACGTCTGCGTCCGCGTCCACGTAGATGTGTTTTCACTCTCATGACAGGCTGGTTCTATCTTTTGAACCCAAGCCATCACCTGTGTACTTCTCTTCGTCTACATGGCAAGGCGCACAAACAGAGCAGAAATAAGTACTCTTGAAAGATGCACACGTGTCTTCTCCGTAGAAACGCAAAAAAAAGCTGGCGAGCCGTTCTTCCGCGTACAAAGAGCGGGGGACACTTTTTCCCTAAGCACCCTTCGCCCATCCGCAAGAAGTGGCTGCTCTTCCTGAAAACAAGCTCAGAACACGCTTGTTAGCGTGTGGAGACAAATTATTCGTAGAGGTGTCTCTCTTCGACCAAAATTCACGCTGCACGCAGCCACTTTTCACTCGCGAAGATTGCGCATTAATTGCCGTGAAGGCTCGCCAGCACGTCTTAGTACAAACCCCTCCGTCGTTTGCACACCCAGTTTCCACCCAGCGTGCGTCTGCAGCGGTGAAGAGTGACAAGAGGTGGTGGTCAGTCAGTATCGCAAATAACGCGCTTGCACACTCTCTTTTCGAAAATGTGCTGCTCACGCGGCGGAAGAGCGTATTTGTTTTTGAATCACAGTCTCAAAAGCCCGTTCGCCGCACTCTGATGTTGAGGCGACATGCGTCAGTGTCTCACCACTCCAGTACACAAAGGTAAAATCTGTTTGAATCTCATTTACACAGGAATAACCGTCAACGAATACACACACATGCATATGTAGAGAGAGGACTGGCCTGCATTGCACTGGTACACACACTGTAAAGCTTCAGCGAAGCAGATGCGCCTGCGTACCTAGTGATTCGCCTTTCGTTCGAGCTGTGTGCAGGCAGTTTGCTTAAGCATACATCTAGGGGTCTTTTGAGCAGCCCCGGTCCTCCTCAGAGCCGCATAAGCGACGTCACGTCCTCGTTCTTCTGTTACACTGCGAACAACTTCCGTTCTCTCCGTCTCTGAGCTCCGCATGCCCCTTGTCCCCATGGAAAGAATCTCGCTCCTCAGCCGTGACAAGAGGACTGATGTGAATCACGCAGCATATGCCGCCGACTATGTAGCTGACCCTTGCCGCGTAGACATGCGGTTGCCAGAATCTGGTTGAAGTGACAGCGCATGGCGTTTAACCAAAGCTACTGAATTGGTAGACACTTGCGCAAAGAAATGTATTCACCGGTAAATCGGGTCTGCCGAGGAAACTTCCACAAGCTGCTTTTCTTCAGAATGTTGATTAGGTCCATGTGTGACGTCTTTTTCTTCTCCTACCCGCATGAAAAGAGAGAATGGAGCTCGACGTGTGTGCGAGCGTTTGTACCTGCGCGCTACCACACGCGCGACACTATATCTTCTACAGCTTACGGGAAAGCCTATCTGCACATTGAAGCTGGTCTTCGCTAATCTTACACCTGAGCCTGCAGAACAGCGTTGCCGCATGACGAGAGAGAATGGAACTCGCCGTATGTGGGAGCGTTTGTATCTGCGCGCTACCACACGCCCGACACTATATCTTCTACAGCTTACGGGAAGGCCTATCTGCACATTGACGCTGCTCTTCGCTAATCTTACACCTGAGCCTGCAGAACAGCGTTGCCGCAGTTTCTGCAGCTCTGTACAACGCAGCAGCTGTTTGCGACTGATGTTGTTTTCCATAGGGGCTTCATTCTCCGCTGGTGCCCTGGGTCCGCTGCAGCCGCTACGGCAAGAATGCGAGAGCTGCTGCTTTGGGACGCGCAGGCAGCGGCTGCTTTTACGGCTCGTGAGCGCGTGTGCTAGTGGTGCTGCTGAGGCGGAACAAAGTTTATTCCTGTTTCTTATCCGCGAACAACCACCGGTGCTGCTGCTGCTGTTGTGGGCATTGCTGCTTGTAGTTCAGCTGCAGCTCCTGTGAAACGCACCCGCTTCCCTGCATCTCCTAGGGAGGGCTGTGACTGCTGCTGGTAACTTTACAGCTGCAGCGTACCTGCTCCCACTGCTGCTGTCGACGTTGCCATGTGGCAACAGGCTGCTCCTCCTTCGCTGCACGCTGAGCAAGCTTATTAAACTGGCATTCGTGGGACCGAGTTTGACGGCCGTCAAACTGCTTATCTCTTCTTCTTCTTCATCTACGCTGCTGCGTGAACACAAGTGGACTTCGTGGTTGTAATCAAAGATCTGAAGTGACAGTGGATGCAGGTGCTGTTGCCGGATATGCTTCTCCTGCTGCTCATTCTGCCCATGTTGCTTCATAAGCCCGTTACTGTTGCGGGAGCGTCAATGAGGCGTGCTCGCTACTACTGTATGACTATTGCTGCTCACAGCTGGCTGCTTTACAGGCGCAGCTGTACATGGACAGTTGCTGTAGGCGCTCCTGTTTGTTAGCACTGCAGCTCTCCACTGGCTGCCGCTCACTTGTGGCTGCTGCTGTGCGGTCGCTTTGAGGACGGGATGTTCATGCTTCTACTGCTCACGGTAGCACTACAATCGCTGTTTCTCGCACTGTTTGGCGCTGCGCAGTCGCTGCTACTGCTTCGAATGGTGTGCGGTCGCCGCTGCTGCCCCTGGCATGCTGGTGAGGCTCAGGTTATGAAACAGCTGCCGCTGAACACTAGGTGCTGCTAAATTTTGAATGCTCTTGTTAAGCGGCTCTAGACGCGTAGTGGCTGCTGCTACTTCTTGGCTTCTGATGCTGCTCCTGCTGCTAACATGGCGCGTTGTATGCCGCGGCTCTGCTGCGGTCGCGGCAGTGAGTGGTTACAAAACTGTTGCTGATATTCTGTCAATTTCACCTTCCCTGTTGGTCTTTGCTAGAACACTATCTGAAGAAGTCTTTCGGGGCCCTCGAGGTATCAGCCACACCGGTGACAGCCGCAATTGTGAAAGAGAGTTTCTGTCTCTGAATGGCAGGGTTTTTCATCGCTGCAGACAACAGAACAACTGCAGCAACTGCTGTAATGGGGATCCTCGAAGCAGCTATAGTTCGGCCCTCCGCAGCTCCTGCAGTAGTAGTTGAGGTTTCGTCAGCTACGTCAAAATTTTCTTTATAACGTATCAGCAGCACCAGGCGCCAGAAAAAAAAGTTTTTCTTCGAGTTACTACTTCGTTTCTACGTGCACGCCACAGAAGCAGCGGTAGCAGACCAGAAAACGTAGTCTTTCCTTGAAAGTTTTCTGTCTCCACGGCAAGGCATGAGTGAAGAAAGTGCTCACTGTAAGAAGCTTGTGTCCACGTTCAGGCCACAGAAGGAGTGACGGCCGCTTTCTGCCCAAGGACTACGAGCCGCTGAACCGACCACAACATGTGTGTAAGACACACGGCCTTCACCAGTGACACATGAGTGTTGGGCTGCTGTATCTGCCACGTTTACAACGCTGGTGGGTAAGCGAGCAGCAGCAGAGGTCCGAATTTTTCGATTCTGCGTAAGGTTCAGCAGGATACGCTGACGTTCCCCCCACCATCTTCCTACGTGGTATAGCTCCTGTTGTGGCTACTGGACCACGGCTGTTCAGCAGCTCCTCACACAGTCCACAGTTGCTGCTGCTGTTATTGATGCTTGGTTTGGGTGCTCGAGCTGTAATTGATTACAGCTGTAGCCGTCCCAGTGTGCTGCTTCACAAGAAGTTATGGCTCTTGGCTGCTGGTGCTGATTTGTCGGGGATCGAGGATCTGTGCTGCAGGTCTTTCCTTTTGGAGCTGCACTGCACTGCGACAGTCCCGCCCCTGGCTGATGTTTACACACCAGGCAGTTACGGTAATTATCTTTTCTTTGCTACAACTCTTTTGGATAGGCGCTACTTAGGCGCTGGCGCTGTCGAACATTTGCTCCGTCGTGTGTGGCATATGACGCGCCCCTACAGCTGCTGATTGTACACAGAAATCTGCTCTGTTTTGCTGCCCCTGGGCTGGCGCTTCCTGCTCTTTTCTGCTGTTGCCAGAGGGGCTTCTGGCAGAGGTGCTGTGGTAACGACAGGTGGAACAGTAGCTCATCAAGGTATTGCTGGTACTGCGGCTGCAATTTCCACGCTGGAGTACTTTGCTGCGCTGACGCACGCGCGTAGCTTCTACGGATAACAGCAAAGTGGTTCAACCGCATCAGGAGGCCTGCGCACTCTGTGCTGCTGCTGCTGCTGCTTCGCCATAGCGTCAGACTCTCCTTTCACCCCTGCTGCGTGGGTGCTGTGTGTCATCTTCTGCTTCCTCCCTCCACGTGCTGCTGTTCGTTCCATCTCCTGCCATTGCTGCTGCAGTCCCGCGGCGCAGCTGTTCGAAGAGCCAGCAGCTGCTTCTGGGGTGCCCCCGCTTTCTTCTCTTCCGTCTGCTGTTGTTGTAGGGGCTCCCCCCATTCTCCTCCCTGTAGAACAATATGTGTGTGCAGTTGCTGCTGGTGCTGCAGCGTGTATTCACGCAGGAGTTGGTATCCGCAGTGGTGCACTTTTTGTGCTTGGCGTGCTTAAGGTGCTGCTGCTGCATTTCCTCCTGTATGTAGTGTGCAGTTGTTGCTACTGCTGCTGCTGTGTTCTAGCTGCTGTTCTGTGGCGCTGCTGCTGCTGCTCTCGTTGTGGTGGCGCTCGAGCTGCCGGTGGCGGTGCTGCTTTTGCCGGAACGTGCTGCCGCGCTTTTTCGGCCCTCCGTGGCTCTGCGACACTTGTGCTGCGCGTTCTCCCGGTGTTCAGCAGGGGCAGCTGTCGAGCGGCTGCAGCTCCTGCTGCTTCACGCGATGTAGTGCTACAGCTTAGCGCTTCGCCTATGATTGATGTACACTACTGCCACGGCCTGTAGGTGGGCGTTGCTGCTGCAGCGACTAGCTAGTCGTCCCCGCTTGTGCTGCTGCTGCTGCTGTTGACGTGTAATGAACGCGTTGCGCAACGCGTTTGCGGCGCAGTGCGACTGTTGTCTGGAGAATCGCAGCTCCTGACTGCGTCCGCCAGTCACACACTCTAAGCTGCTCCTGCTGCCCCTCAGCGTTCCCGACGAGTGTCGGGTTGTGCTGGGAAGAGTATATAGTAATACGTCTACTGCCACCCCCTCCTCCTCTTCCCTATGCCAACAGCAGCAGAGCAGCTCGAGCTGCTGCTACCTCCTGCAGCGGCTGGTTGGCAGCTCCAGCCGCCGCTGCTACTACTGGTGCTCCTGATGCTGCTGCTGCTGCTGTTCTTGCGCGGGCTGCGGCTTTGTCCGGCGGAGACTGTTGCTGCACACACTGCCTGCAGCCTCATCGCCTCTTCCGCCCCCCTCCCCGTCTCTCGCACGAAGTGTGCGGCTAGTAAAATCTGTGCAGGACACACTCTGGAGTGTAGGTAGGTGCCTTTTGCAGAATTGTTCGCGTTTCTTCTACGTCGCCGTCTCTCCTTCTTATATTTGGCCGGTGCTGCGTTGCCGATGCATGCGAAATTTTGTACAGACTTACGAAATTAGAAGAGAATATCCCTGTTATGGTAGACCGCCGTGTGTGCGTGCGTGCCACCCGCAGAGAGACAGGCGCAGCAGCCGTATTCACCGCCACCGCGCAGAGGAACAGCGGCAGCAGCGGCGGCGCGCCGTGGGTTGTTGTTGCTCGTTGGCCTCTTGGTCTTTGAGTTTTCGCGCATGCAAAGCAGCAAAACAGAACAGCAGTGAGCGAACTTCTCCCCTGCGGAAAAAGAGGATGAAGACGCGGAAGAATTCGGCGAGCAACTGGCAGAGATGTCCCCCGTCTTCTCTCTTTTGACTGCACCGGCGACATGCACCCACCACCGCCCGCGCACACCTGCGGCCGCCCTAAAGAAGAAAGCCGCGCGCCTACGCACGGGGGGGTGGCCTCCTTGTGAGACACACGTTTTGCTGCAAATGTAGACGTCTCACCGAGACGTGCTTCGACGGAAATGTTCACGTTTTTTGAACGTCCAGAGCTCAGCGTCTCTGTGTGTGTGTGTATGTCTGTGTGTGTGTGTGTGTGTGTGCTCTTCACAGCGAGGTGTGCGTTTCTCTTCGGGTGGTGGCGAATAATCTCGGCAGAGAAGAGGAACAGGCGACAACACCTGGACACAAGCGCGCCCGCCCGCTGTGAAAATGCACCGCAGAGAGTGATGTTTTGTTGAGAAATGGTGATGAAGAAGAGCCGACGTTGTCGTAGCGCGACGCTGTCTGGGAACTGCTCCGCAGCAGCTCTTCTCCGTCGCGCCCGTTAGCAATGTCTACGTACTATAAGACGCGGCCTTCCGCATGTAGCAGCTGCCGTAAAATATATGCAGATACACACATATATGTATACAAAGAGGCAGAGGAAGACAGCAAGAACGACACACACCCACATATATGTATGTACAGAAACGTTTACACAGATACATACCACGCCTGACTTCCTCCATTTGACGCCGCGAGTGTATGTCTCTATCTCTGTGTCTCTGTGACACCGCGGGCGCCAGCCGAAAACTTTTTTCGACGGCATTGAAGAAACGAAGAAGTTTTCTCAGCCAAAGGGGTGCCAGAGAGGTCTCAAGAGGTGCGCGACATGCCCCTGGTCACCGTATCGAGAGATGCCCGCCGACCTTCTCCATCCGTAGAGAGAGCAAGATAGACCGGAAGTCCTTCTCCACACCGACGTATATATATGCGTATATATTTGCCCTCATCAAAGCAAGATATGCAAGAAGTCCTTGTCCACACTAGTACACGCATATATGCATTTGTCTTCACCACAGCATTACCTCGATATACCCTGATCTCCTACGTGTATTTATGCGCGCACATACGTAGCGAGGCGGCTGGAAGGAATATATAGACAACGCAGAGAGACGTTTACAGATGAAGATCGATGGTTCAGGGTCAGGAAGCATCGGGAGAACGAAAGGAAGCGTCTCCATCAGTACAAAGCATATCTGTTCATATGTGTGTGTGTATGAAGAAACGCGTATACGAAGGCTGCAAGGAAACCAGAGAAAAAGGGAGCTCTCTATACGCACACATATATGTATATAGACTCACTTGTGTACCTCCTACGTTACCGCAACACCAGGATAGAAGGCAAGTCTTCCTTTTCGCTTCCTCCCTCTGCCTCTCTGTACGCGTCTCCTTCCGTTTTACCTGACCGCAGGACTACAGCACGGGGAAGAACACGTGTACATACATATGTGTATGTATACATGTACATATGTATATTTATATATGTCTATACATACATGTACCTCTATATACACACGCTTGTATATAGGCATATATATATGCATATACACGTTTGCATGCGCGCTAGACGGTGCCGGACAGCTACCAAAGGAGGGCTCTTCATTTTTTTCAGTCGCTGGCCAGGAGTCTACACACACGTCGTCAAGTAAATTACAGAAGAGGGACGGAAAAAGGTAGTACATGCGGTCTGCTGCTATATTTGACCAGTCCTCTTCTCGTCAATATATGTGCCCGGGTGCTGCATCACCCATGCAGTAGTAGTAGTAGTGATAGGAGGACTCCTCCCGCCTGGCGCATGCGTCCTGGAGTTACTTTTCTCTTCTCCTTTCCCACGTACAACGGACCGCGGGCCCGGGCGCTTGTGTGTCGTGGCCCTCAGCTGCTAGCAATCTGCTGGAAGCAGCTTTTCTTGTCGAGACGGCAGCCGCAGCAGCACAGAGAAGCCCTCGGAGAAGAGGGGGGAAGAAGTAGACAGCAAGAAGATATGTCCCACTTTTGGACCCAGAAGAAACTCCTGCAGACGCTGCTGCTGCTGCGTCGCTATTTGAAAATGGACTCTATTTATAGCTGCTACACAGGTCGGTCTCTTGCAGCCCCTGCCACTGCTCCTCCTCCTCCTTGCTGCTGCTGCTGCGGCTGCGGCTGCGACGCTTGCTTCGCTTCTGCTGCTGCTGCTGCTACCGCTCCCTTTCTGTGTGCAGCTGCTGCTGCCGCTTCTGCTGCTGCTGCTGCGGCCCTCTTCCTTGTTGCTGTCCCGACTGCTGCTCTTCCTCGCCGCTGCTGCTGCTGCAGCTCCTCCTCCTCCTCTTCTGCTGCTGCTGCGGCTCCTCCTTCTCGTCTGCTGCTGCTGCCGCTCCTCCTTCTCGTCTTCTGCTGCTGCTGTTGTACCGGTGCGTCGCGCTCCTGTGCTGCTGTTTCTCTTCCTCTGCTGCAGAGACTGCGACAGTCTTTCTTTGCTTCTTGAGTCCCCTCCTTCATCGCCCCCCTACATCTCCATGTCCGTGGACAACTGTGTGAAAGTACTTGCATATATATACATATATATATATATATATGTATGTATATGGACGGCGTCAGGCGTATGTCCCCGCTTGTGTGTATATATATGCATGTACATACGTATATATTTGGGTGGACGTAGTGAAAGATCTTTCGTGGTCCATACGTGTATTGTAGGCGCGGCTTAACAGAAACCGGTCGCCGCTTGCAGTCAACGTTTCGTTTGATATCTTCCTCATATCTCGCTGCTGCTTCTGGTGTATCTCTCGTCCTTTCGTATCTTGGACGTCTTCTTCTACTTTCTCCCCCCTTCCACATATACTGCTGCTGTGAGAATACGTCCTGCATTGCTGCTGCTGTCTGTCTCCTGCTGCAACAACACCTGATGCTTCGACTGCCGCAGCAGCTGCTGCCGCTCCTTCTGGTGCTGCGCCGACGCAGACTGGCGTCCCTGTCTGCTGCTGCTCCTGAGAGAGGCCCACGTGAGCTGCCGCTCCTGCTGCTGCCCCTACGCCAACTACCCCTGCCGCAGCTGCTTCTTCACGCTGGAGTGCACCTGCTGCTTGTGCTGCTGCATCGCTACCACGCTGCTGCTGCGTCGCTGCTGTGCTGCTTTTGCGTCGCTACTGTGCTGCTGCTACTCCTTTACTGCTGCTGCGTTGCTGCTGCTCTTTTCTCTCCCGCTCTCTTTCCTGCACCACTTCTCTGCCCTTCCCGTCGTCTGTAGTCAGAAAAATACACGGACAGTTCTCCGCTGCTGCTGCTTGTGCTGTCTTGCGCGCATGCAGAAACAATGAAGGCCATCCTTTCTCGTCTGCTGAGGCGGAGAACGTTCGGCAGCAGTCCACCCTCTGCGGCTGCTGCTGCTCCTACTGCTGCAGATGCTGCTATGGCTGCTTCTTTCGGTTCTGCAGGCAGTGTAGACGCCGGTGATGCCTTTCGTGGTGCAGCTCCGAGTCCGCCCGCTGTTGCCGTCGCTGCTTCTGCTGCTGCTGCGGTTGCCTCAGGACGTGCCGTTCGTGCTGCAGGTGCCGTCGCTACTGCTGCATCTCCTGCTGCACTTGCTGCAGGCGCTGCTGCTCTCCCAGCTGCTGCTGCTGCAGGTGCCTTGGCGAAAGCAGCTGTTGCGTTCTGCTGCTGCCTCCCTCACAATGGGCGCTCCCGAAACGGGGCTGCAAGAATCTCGCCGGAAGCTGCAGCAGCAGATGCTGCAGAAGCACCAGCAGAACGACGCACCACGTCAACAGCAGCAGAAGGTCGAGCTGCAGAAGCAGCAGCACAAGGCGCCGACACAGCAGCGGGTTCTCCAGCAGCCGACGCGTCCTTCACGACAGCAGCAACACACCCCACACTGGCAGCAGAACAGGCCCCGAGACCAGCAGCTCGCTTCCCAACAGCAGCAGCAGATCCCGCAGTAGCTCGCCCCACGGCAGTGCACTCCAAAGTAGCAACGACAGCGTGCCCGACCGCAGCGCCAGCACCTCCAACTGCAGCAGCACCTCCCACGGCAACAGCAGCAAACGTTACGAGAGCAGCAGCAGCACACCCCACAACAGCAGCACACCCCACAAGGGCAGCAGCACGAGTCGCAACAGCAGCTGCATCCGTGGCAAGGCCAGGAGCTACGGATGCTGGGCTCGCTGCTGTGGCAGTGTCCACAGCAGCTGCGTCAGAAGCGTCAACGCAGGAAGAAGCAGCAGCAGCCGTCCACATGACGGCAAAACCAGGACGAGAAGGAACAGCAACAGAGGCAGGACAGGCTACAGCAGCTGCAGCAGACAAAGCAGCAGCCATCACATCATCACTACAAGGTGAAGAAGCAGCAGCAGCCGCACCGCCAGCAGCCTTGGTGGTACATGGGATCGACTGCCTGGCAGCGCTGGCGCGTGCAGCGGCAAAGGCAACTTCCTTTGCTGCAGCAATGTTGCAGACGAACTTCAGCGAGACGGCTGCAAGTACAGCCACTTCTACTTCTTCTTCTCAACAAATATCGCCGCCCTTCGGCATTTTGGCATGCCGCTTCGACAAGTGTGTTTCTGCCGTCTGCTGGTTACCTTCTGCTCGTCGGGACTGCTGTGAAAACGCATGCGCAGCGTCTCTTCCCCACCAGAACAAGTGCATGCAGCAGTCTGCTGCTTCTCACGCGCATGCTGACGCAAGTACTGTTGCTGCTACAAATCAAAGATGGGCTACTGTGATGCGGGCTGCTGCTGCGGGTCTTCCGCCTCCGGCTACTTCTCTCCCATTTGCTGTTCATTCTGCTGCCGGAGCTACGTCTGTCGCCCCTGGTGCTGCTGCTCCTCCTCCGTCTGCTGCTGCTGCCTCTATTCGTTCTGCTTCAGAAACGGGACCGCTTGTTGCTGCTGCGTCCGCTGTGGCAGCAGTGGCAGCTGCTGCAGAGACGATGAGGAAAAGCAACGCAGGCTGTCTACTTTTTTTCAGCGGCCACCAGACGCGAACGACTGCAGCACGACTGCCGCAAGTAGACTCTTCCGCAGCGGGATATAGACCGGCACAAGACACACCTACGGGTGGTGACAGTGCCTATATCGGCGCTCTGGCTGACAACCGTTCTCCTGCTGTTGCTGTCTATTCCCGCGCTGCTGGCTGTCGCGCTCCTGCTGCTGCTGGTCACGGTTCAACTGCTGTGGCCCGGCGTGGCGCTGCTGCGACTCCCAGTCTTCTTGCTGCTACTGCTGCTGCGGAGGGCTCATCTCAAGCTGTGGCTTTCGTCATTGCTGCTGCTGCAGAGGGCTCACCTCAAGCTGTAGCTGTCGTCATTGCTGCTGCTGCTGCTGTGCGGCAGAGAGCAGTGGCTGCTTCTCCCGACAACGAAGCTGGTGCAGCTGCTGTATTTGTTGCAGCTGTGCTCACCGAAGAATCCGCAGGAGCTTCTTGTCTTCCATTAGCGACTGCTGCTATTGCTGCTGCCGTTGGTTCTGCTCTTGGCGTGACCCGGAAAATTGCGCTTGCTGCTGCAGCCGGTGCGGCGTGTGGTTCCCCTCCGCACACGAGGACTGCGCTCGCTGTTGTGAATGACGCTTCTACTCTCGAACAGTCCGCGGGTGCCGCAGCTCATGCGGCGTCTTTAGCAGCTGAAGCCGACCCTGCTGCTGCGGCTGATCGATTAGCCTCTGCTGCTGCTGCTGCCTCTGCCGCTGAGATCGGACCCGCTGCTGATGCTCCTCACGCAGCACTTGCTCCTGGCCGTGCTGCTGCAGCTCTAGTAGCGTCTGGCGCTGCTGCTGCAGGAGGGGAGGCCTCTGGTTTTCCTGCTGCAGCTGCTACTTCATCTGTTGCTGCCGACACACAAGACGCTCGTGACCTACGTTTTAGCTGCAGCGCTGCTGTTGTTTCCGTTGGCAAGCCGGCGACTGCATGGGACACCCTGGTGCATGCCTGTGTTGTTCTACGCAGTAGCGGCGCGACTGCTCTCTGCAGCGGCAGCAGTCCCAGCTGTGACTTCCCAGGCCGTTGCTGCAGCAAAAGCAGCAGCGACTTTGTTTGCACATGGAGGAGCAGCAGCAGTCACGTGGAAAGCCGTGACGCAATCCGCTGCAGCTCGCCTGGCAAGATGGGAATTTGTGGTTGCAGGTTCATAAATCGAGACAGCAAGTCCACCAGCAGCAGCGGTATCAAACGAACTTCCAGTTGCAGCAGCCGTGTACACAGCAGCAGCAGCAGGAATATCGACCGCGGTTGCAAGGCACTCAACAGCAGCAGCCCGGTAGGAGGCGGGACGAGCGTCGCATGCAGTGACAGCAGAAACAGCTGCGGATGCAGCAACACCGAAGACAGGAAACTCCTGTGCTATTGCGACAGGTGCTGCTGCTCGACCTCCTCCGCAGCGGAATTTTCATCCTGTGTGCTTCCGCGTGAACGCGACGACGTCTGTATTGCATGCAACAACAGATACTCCGTTGAGAGCACTTTCGCCAACAGCAGCAAAAGGCCCAACAGCAGCCCGAGCAACAACCGCAAGCATTGCAGAGGCACAAGCAGCGACTGCAGGAACAGCAGCAACAACTGCACCAAAAGCACTGTGACTGCCAGCCGCAGCTTTAACAGCAGCAGCACCTATAGCAGCAGCAGCAGTAGTAGCCATAACAGCAGCAGCAGCTTCAGCAGCGGCAGCAGCAGCTATAACAGCAGCAGCAGCGGGGCTTGCAGCAGCAGCTTCAACAACGTGGATCCTGAAGGTGTCCGAATGAAGTGTGTTCTCGATGAGAAGCAGGGCCGCCGCAGCAGCTGGAGCACCTTGGGAAAGATGCAGCACAGCAGCAGCAACAGCAGCTGGTGCTGCACGAGTACCCTAAACTCTTCCTGCAGAGGGCGCAGCAGGAGAATCGAGCCACAGGCAGCCGAGACAGAGCGCGGTTGCAGCAGCGGCCCCACCAGCAGCAGTAGAAGCAAGAACAGGTCGTCCTTTAAATTGCGAAGGCGCACCTCGTGGCTTAGTCGCAGGAGGTTCTTTGCCTTGTTGCCGCTGCTGTTGTTGGCCGCTACAACTGTCCGCGAGCCGTCCGGGGTGACGCACGTTGCTGCGTCGTCTCCTGCAGCATTGCCTTCTCTAGCTGCCTCTGGCTGTTACGCAGCCGCAGCAGCAGCAAGGACGGCAGCAAGCAGAGCAGCAGCCACCGCCAGCACTTTGCCTCTCCGAGCAGCAGCTGCTGCGTTCTCTGTCTTCGTCGTCCGTCCTTTTGCTGCTGCTGCGCTGCATCTCCCGCCGCAACCGTCTGCTGCGACGCCTTTTTCTTTCTCCCCACCAGAGAGGGCCCTCGCCCCGGGAAGCGCAAGAGCAGCAAGACGCCGACCGGCAGCAGCAGGTGCAGGAGGACTACCAGGGAGAGGAAGAGCAACGGCACGAAGCGCAGAGATAGAATCAAGCAAGCCAGCAAGCAGTGACAGCCCTGCAGACGGAAATCAGACAGCGCCAGGCCTGTGGACGAGGCAACGGCACCGTCCTGGACGTCGCCGAAAAAGAAACTCCTGTCTTTTCTCGAACAGACAGACGAAGGTGCAGCTGCAGCAGCACGGCTGGCGCTTCCCTCCTCTTGCGGCTGCTGCAGCAGATTCTCTTCCTGCTGCTCTTACCCAGTACCGCGTTCCGGCATTTGTAGCAGCACCGCATGCTGCAGCAGCTTCCTCCGCCGTGTGGGGAGGGAGCTACAAGAGCAGCAGCCGCAACAGCAGCGACAGCACTAGCAGCAGCATCAGCAGCAGCGCGAGGAAGAGGATGCTGCAAACAGCAGGAGCAGCGGGAGAAAATGGTGCTGTTGCAATGTGCGCAGGCAGACGACCCTTTGGAGGCTCTCCTGCGGCGAGGTCTGCGGACGGTGGTATTTCTCTTCTTGCTGCGGCGGCTGCAGCACCGACAGCAGCTGCTGCTCGACCAGACATCGCTGCTGCTGCCGCTGCCGCTGCCGCGACCTCCGACAATTGGTTGCGCTCCGCAGCAGCAGATGCGGCCCAGAAGCAGCAGGAGCAGCAGCAGCAGGAGCAGCAGCAGCAGCGGGAGGAGCGGCAGCAGCGGGAGCAGCAGCAGCAGGAGCAGAAGCAGCAGGAGCAGAAGCAGCAGGAGCAGAAGCAGCAGGAGCAGCAGGAGCAAAGGCTCGTGTGGGAGAGGCAGCAGCAGCAGACAGCGTGTGTTCGCGTGCCCGCCGGAGTTGGCTGCCGCATGCTCGCTGTCGGCAGCGCAGTTCCCTCGGGCTGCTTGACCAACGACGATCTTCAGCAGTCTGTTGACACTTCAGACGAGGTGCGCATGCAGCACTATGACAACACAAGCGGAGGAAAATCTCGTCGTTTTACTTCAAGTCAATTTGTAGTCGTTATCTTCCCACGTACTCAGCTACTGGTGGAGCATAAATATACTGGCGTGTATATTTGCATGCGACTAGATTACGTATATACGTGTGCCCACGGCGCAACTACGTTTTTGAGCGCCCGCTGAGAGATGCATGCACTCACATGTTTTGAAGCATCTTCCACACACGTCCTGTGTGTTAGCTGGACAAATATACGCATATATCTCCTTCTTCGTACGCCTGGTGCCGTGCGTGTGGGCTACTGCTGCTGCTTTTTCTGCTTCCCTCGTTGTCGCTTGCTGCAGCTGCTGCTGTGAATGCCTGTGCAGCTGCTGGTGCCGAGTCTGCGCTGCTGCTGGTGTCGCGTGTGCGCAGCTGCTCGTGTCGCGTCTCCGAAGGTGCTGGTGCCGCTGCGTTTTCTGGTGCTGTGTTTTTATTTTCTGCATTCCTCCGCTGCCTTCTTCTGAGCCAGGTCTGCCGAACTGCTGCTGCTGGTGCTGCCTGTGGTTGTCCCGCTGCTGCTGCTGGTTGCGCGCGCGCTGCTGCTTGTAGTGGATCCGTACTCGCACGGGAATTCAGCAGAGACACGTTCTGCCGGAAGACCAGTCCCTGCGCCAGCTGGCAATTCTCGCTGCTCGCCGAGCTCTGCAGCAACAGCAGCAGCAAAGCGGCGGCAAAGCAGCAGCAGTGGACCTCGTGCTGCACGCGTCCTCGACGCCGGACGACCTCTTCGGTGACGCCACCTCTGTCGCCGCTGCTCTCACGCTTCCACCAGGTGCAGCAGCAGGAGCAGCAGCCGAAGACGCGAGAGGAGGAACGGGGCAACTGCAGCAGCAGCAGAGCTGTCCTGCCGCTTTTGACATAAGTGCTGCCTGCTCAGGCTTCCTCGTCGGCCTGCTCACCGGTAAGAAAAGACACTGCCTCCCCACAGCACCTAGAGGAGCAGCATCTCCACGTGCGGCCACACACGTATATGAATGCATGCCCCCTCTGCACACACACACACACACCTGCATGCGCATGCACAGGCGGGCTCCGGGAAGCGTGGCTTGCACCTGCGACATACACAGCAACGCTTTTCTCTGTGCGCCAGCTTCCCACATCCATACATTGCATGCGAACCCATACATACACGTGTACGTTTTTTCAAGGTAGACAAAGAAGTGAGACTTGCTGAGAGCTTCTTGCGATGCCCTCGCATGCCCCAACATGCGTATATGTGGCTCTCTGTCTCTCCGTCTCTCCGTCTCTCATTTGCGTTTCTTGGCGTCTGTAGCCCTCTTCGTCTCCCCTACTCTCCGTCTTTTCTCCGGCGCTCAGCCGCGCACTGCGACAGGGAGAATGCCAGGGCGCCTTCCGGTCTCCGTTTTTCTCTCTGCACGTGCGTCTCTTCTTCCCTGGCGGCGTCTCTGTGCTGTCGGCCGTCAAAGCGTCCCTCCCTGTGTCTTGCTCTGCTGTGCGTGTACGCGAGCAGCCAACTCGTTCCTCTCCGCGCCCTACTCCCCGTACAACAGCGTCCTGCTCGTGGGCGCCGACGCTCTCTCCCGGTGGATAGACTGGGGCGACCGCAACACGTGTGTCCTGTTCGGCGACGCAGCAGGCGCGGTCCTTCTGCAGCGCCAGCCGCAGCAGCAGCAGCAGGCGGAAGAGGACGCAAAAGGGGACCGGCAGGAGAGCGGCGAGGCGGCGACCCGAGACAAGCCAGCAGGAGGAGCAGAGCCGCAGGGGAGAGAACGCTCCGACGAGGACGGAGAAAACGAGGAAGCCAACGCGAAGCCGCTCGGGCTGCTGTCATACGTGTTGAACAGCGACGGGCTGCGCGCTAGCCAGCTCACCTTGCCGTTCACCGGAGACGTACGCGCCATCAAGCGAGCTGCAGGCCACGTACGTATACTCCGGCCAGGCCCACACACAGACACACAGAAAAAGTAGACACACACACTAACACGTGCGACTGTCTAGACACAAAAGAAGACCCGCGAGGGTGCTGCCTCTCTCTTCGCTCTTTTCAAAGGGAAACGTAACAGAGCTTCTCCCTCCCCACGCATATACGTCTGTGGACGGGCATGTGTATGTGCGTCTGTCAACTGCGGGCCGGGAAAGCTTCCGTCACGCGGCCCCCTTTCCTTCAATAACGACCGCCCCTTTGACTCTCAGCCACCTCCCTATCTTCTTCCTTTTCTCGCTCTTCTGTGTGGGCCGCCGACTTGGGTCTTCGACTTTCTTGTCTCGCCGGCTCTATACCTCGAGTCGATCAACTGCCCCATCTATTCCCCGTCTCTCTTCCGTTCTTGCTGTCGCTCTCTTGGCCCTTATGCAGTACTACTGACTCGACTCTTCACCAGTTTCTATCTCTTGGTCTACACGCAGCACGGTGTGGTTCTCCCCTTTGTGTATTCCTCTGTCTCTGGCCGTATCTTGAAGGCGATCGACCTGCTTCTCCACTCCGTGTCTCGCTATGTGTCTTTCAGTCTTGAGCTTTTTCGGTCTCTCGCTTTGCGTCTCCGTCTCGACTTGGTAGACTTGTCCGGCCACTGTATGTGGATGTACACGTACGAGGCTATGTGTCGGGGAGGCACAAAGTTTTGATTTGTGTGAACGCGCGGGCTGTGGACGGTTGAACGTGTGTCTTTGCAAGTAGAGTTTTGCCCGCGGAGCTCCGCAGAATTCGCTGCTGTGGTGCTGTTGCTGCTGCCGAAAGGGCTGCTGAAGGACGGCTGGTGGTTTCTTCTTCGCACGCGGCTGTCGCTGCTGCGACTTAACAAGGGATGCTCCCGCCCGTGCGAGAGTATGCCCGCAGGCATACACACAGACATGCATGCGTTCGTGTAACAAGTCTATGTGTGTACGTATATAGACGGCTCTCTAAACAAATAACACTGCTCTCATATGCCTTCGTATGTACGTTTATATACATGTGTCTATATATCTCTATGCATATATACATGTATATATGTTTGTGTACATATATAGGGGCCTAACTAGATGAATAGAACTGCGCCTATATGCCTGCAGGCGTACCTGTATACATGTACATATGTGTAGCATTTGCGGTATTCTACCCCGCAGACCTACGACGTACGTGGAAATTTCTATGTCTGTGGCTGTACACCCACACGCACACACGTATATATATATATATGTACATAAGTAGTAGTTTTACTATGATACGTGCTTGCACATATCTATATATATACATACGTTTACGTGGGTTTTAATATACACCCGTATATGCATAGATATTTCTCTCTCTTTCTCTCTAGAGTTCGTACATAGATATACATCCATAGTAAGTATATGTATATATATGTATATATATAGAGAGAGAAAAATATAGGTGCACCTATATATATGTATATATGTGTCGGTCTTGGAATGCTCGTAGGCACGCATGTGCGTTCCTGTCTGTCTTTGTACTGACGTATTTTGCTGCAATGTGCCAACTGCGGATATCTCATTGCTGCTTCGTTTTTCTGCTGCTTCTCCTCCTCCTCTCCTCTGCGACGTCCCGCCCCGTCGATGGGGCGGAGGATGGTGAAGAATACGTCGTTCGTGCTGTCTCGTTCCTGTACGTGAACTAGCAGCAGCCCAGACATATATATATATATATATATTTACTCAGCGGCATTTCGTGGATGCATGCACGTGTGTGTGTGTGTGTATGTGTGTACATGTCTGCCTTGTTGCCTTTTTTCTTCTGCTGTTGTCGCTCTCCCATACGTGAAGTAACTGCAGTCCAGACGTGTTTGTATGTATGCGTACGCAGCCACATTCCCTTGACACACACGCGTGTGTGTGAGTCCCTGCGTCGGCTTTCGTCTTCATTTTTGGTCCTGTTTCTGGTGCAGACGCCCCTGCTGCTGCGAAGTGGCGGCTACGGCTTCCTCCAAATGAACGGAAGAGAAGTTTTCAAATTTGTCTCGAAGAGCGTCCCCGCTGCTGTCGAAGACGTGGTTGCTGCTGCTGGTCTTCAAGTAAATGAAATTGACTGGCTGCTGCTTCACCAAGCAAACAAGAGGATTATGGACGCCGTTGCCCAGCGCCTGATGCTGCCTTCTCATAAGGTGCGGCCCTGCAACCCCTCTCCCGCTTGCGTGTCACCCTGCGTGCGTCTCTTTCTAGTAGCCTTCAAGCTCTTCTCTTCAGTGCCAGGAAATGTCAATTTATACATGCGCTGAGAAACGGAGAGATACAGACATACCCGCATGCTTGGGTACACGTATAGATATCCACAGCTTATGTATATGTGTGTATACATGTATTTACATACAAATAGATGTGTACACATTCGTCACATAATGCCAGGAAATGTCAATGCGTTGAAAAACAGAGAGTTATAGACATACTCGCATGCATGCATACACATATAGAACTGCCTGAAAATATATATATGTGTGTATATTTGTCTATGTGTATACATGTATTTACCTACACATATATGTATACACATTCCCCACATATTGCCAGATAATGCCAACGTAGACACGCGTTGAAAAACAGAGAGATAGAGGCGTACCCACATGCTTGTATCCACATACATAAATATATGTGTATGTGTTTATGTATATACATACATTTACATATGAATATATATATATGAGTATCTGAAGTGTGGAATGCTTGCATTTGTATTATTTGACTGACGTGTTGAAGGACCTCTGCGAGTGTCTTTTTTTGTGTACGTATGCACGTGCGCTTTTGGAGACAAATTTACTTGTAAATATCCTTATTTCTACGTAAACGTATATATATATATATACATAGATGTTTCTAGCTACACGGGTGTGCGTACGTACATAGGTCAGTACTTGGGTCCTGTGAATCTACAACGTAACGGCTCACGCAGCAGAGCCTGAGCTGCTGCATATGCCTTGCACACGGGCAGATGATTGCATGTATTGAGAAGTGCCTGTATATGCATAGACATATACATATATATGTAGATAGGTAGATAGATAGATAGAATACATAGAGAGATATGTATGTAGGTGTGTAGGAGGGGCTGATTTGCGTGTAGTGGTGGCTCCTCCTCGTCGATAACACCTCGCCTGAGCAGAGTTGTACATTTATTCGAAGAAAAGAATTCTCCCATTAGTGTGTCTCTGTCTACATCTGCTTATTTACATACAAATATGAATCTCCGTGTTATTCTTTTCTGGTTGTGTGTACGTATATACGTATAGGTCTGTCACTGTCTCTCCGTATATATACGTGTCTATCTACAGCGTAAATACTGTGTGTGTGTGTGTGTGTGCCCACATCTTCTTACTTACATACAAGTGTGAACTCGGTATTCTCTCTTCTTGCTGTACGTACGCACATACACATATATATATACGTACCTGTCTCTGTTCCTCTGTGTGGGTGTCTACATTTTCTTACTTACGAAAAAATATAAATTTCTGCATTAATTCTCTTGTGAGATGTACGTATACACATATATATGTCTGTGTCTATCTCTCTGTATATACAGACGTCTACCCATCTGAGTCCACTTCTCTATATCAGTAAAACGTACGTTTCCAATTGTCTTGCTGCGTCTACATGGGATTGTGTGTCCGTGTGTCTACTTTTTCTTCGTAGACACACTTGCAGACACGTTTGTGCGTGCCGGTGGGCCAGCGGCACGCACAAACGTGTCCGAGAGCAGCTAGTTGTGCGGCAGACGAGTCTTTCTCCACTGTCGAAGAAGAGAAGAGGAGGGGAACTTCTTACACGAGCAAAAGTAGTCTTTCCTTGCTCTTTTCCATGCACCGCAACCAAAGACGTGTATCTAAATAAATGTTCACATACACATATATATATATATATACGTGTGTATACCCACGTACGATATGTGTATATCTACATACGCATCTCCGTGGTCAAGACGTAGCATGCGTAATGACAAATCAGTGCCTGCGTGTCTCTGTGTGGTTGATTGATGCTACTCTTCGTCTTCCTTTCTCGTTTTCTCTCTGCAGGTGCTGTGCAACTTGCAGAAATACGGCAACACCTCGGCTGCGTCAATTCCCCTCTGTCTCGACGAAGCTGTAAGTCTCGCCTGCTGGCCGGCTCCTGCTGTGCTGCTGTTTTCTAACCTGCCGGTGCTGCGTCACTTTCTTCAGTACCTGAGACGGCGCTGCTGCTGCTCTCGAACCTGGCGCTTCTGCTGTTCTGCTGGAGGCGCCGCGGACGCCGGTGCTGTCATGCCCCTGCTGCTGCTGTCGGTGCGTCTCTGCTGCGGTCTGCTCCGACGCCGCTCTAAATGCGCGTGGTGATGCTGCTCCTTTCCTCCCCTGTCGCCCTGTGCTGCTGCTGCTCCTGCTCTTCCGCTCCTCCCGTGTCGCCCTGCTGCTGCTGCCGGTGCGACTCTCACGCGTCTCTTGGGCTGCAACGCAACGCTGTAAAGCCGACGCTGCTGCTGCTGTCCTCTGCTGTGCTGCTCCTGCAGCAATCTGCTACAGCAAGCACTTACTTGTTGTATGTAAGCTGTGTTGTTGCTCTTGCTCTTGTTGTGCTTGCGCTGCAGTGCTGCGAATCCAGCAGCTACTGCTCCTCCGCCACACCGCTGCGGCTCTCTGCAGTGCTGTTGTCGCTAATCTCTATGCTGGTCTGTTGCCGGTCCTAACAGCGCCTTACTGCTACCGCCGCTCCTCCTATTCGCCGTAGCGCTGCTGCTGAGAGGCTCGGAGGTGCTGCTGTTGCTGCTCTACGCTGTGCTGCAGCTACTGCGTCTCCTGTTGCTGCACGCTGCCACTGTTGATGTCTGCTGCTCTTGTTTTCTGCTGCTGTTGCTATATGCTGCTGTTGCTTTCTGCTGCTGTTGCTTTCTGCCGCTGTTGCTTTCTGCCGCTGTTGCTGTTTGCTGCTGTTGCTATTTGCTGCTGTTGCTGTCTGTTGCAATTGCTGTCTACTGCTGCTGATTCCTCGTAGTTTTGTACCTCGTTTAGAGACTGACTGACCCTTCACAGCTTCTGCCATCCCTTCATCTGCATGCATCATCTGTCGTTGTGTGTACTGTTGTGTGAGACATTCATGTATACATGTCTATATATATATATATGTATATATGTTTGAACGTACACACGTATACATAGATACGCATATACATATTTGTACGTACACACACAGATACATGACTATACACAGTTCTATTTGCACGAGTGGAGGAATTGCCATGCGTCGGCACATTCTGCCTCTCTTTGTCTTCCCCCGGGGAGACACGTATGACTGAGACCAACGTGTCGTTTTCTATAAGTGTATATATGTATTTGAACTATATATACACAGATGCTCGTGTATATGTACACGTATACGGCGAGATATGTAGTAGAGAGCTGCTTCGTCTAAGTATAGTAGGGAGAGCGTCTGACTCTTTGCTTGCAGTGGCTGTTGCGGTCTGTCTGCTGGGCGTCACGTAAGACTGCTGTTGTAGTTGTCTCTCCCCTTGACACTGGCGGCGCAGTTCTGTTGTCACGAATACCTGTACATACGTGTGTACCTTAAGATTTGCATATAATTTATGTGTGTGAGTCTCTACGTGGATAGAGAGATGGAAGGATATAGTTATATATATATGTATATATATATGTATACATATATGTATATATATATAAATAGAGTGAATTCTGATGCAGAAGGACTCAAGCTGCTCTTCACCTGCGTGCCAAGGCTGTCTTGCTACAGAATCGTCCTCCGGCAGGGAACATGTTTGCTTTCAGCATATGAGCATTATATATATATATATATATGTATAGCAACAGAGGGAGGTGATCATAGACGCATACGTGTGTACATATATATATATATATATATATCAACCGAAGTGCATTTCAATTCGTATATATATATATATATCAGCAGATGAGCAGAAAAGTAACCAGTGGTATACACAAAGTAACAGAGGTACCGAAACTCAAGTAGGTTATACAGGTGTGTGCATGTGTGCGTGGGATGCAAAGAGAAATTCGCAGGGATAGGAGGAGCGCGATGCACGCAAGTTTCTACGCTTGGCCACTACTGCTTGCGTATCGAAGACTCCAGTGAATTTTATAGATATGTGTTTACAACTGTAAACTTGCGGATGGATTTGTATGTAGATGAGGTGAGCAAGTGTTCGTGGTAAATGAAGAAGAAGTGCAGAAACGTGTTGTCGTCAGCTAGAGATAGGTAGAGTCAATTGCGTACTTTGGCTTTTCTGATGGTTCGTGCACTGTACCTTCTATGGGGTTGGAAACTTGCTGCGGTGTACGTACACCCGAGGCCTGTACACGATCGTTGCATTGCTTCACTGCAAGTAAAATATGGTGTACGTCTCGTTGTGGTTCTCCTGCCTGGCTTCTTTGCTGTCCCTCCCTTTTTAGCCATATATGTGTATACGTGTAAACATCTATACATGTAAATTGATACAGGTAGGTAGATAGATGTAGCCGGCGCCTTTTTCACTTCGGAATCCCTGTGATGTACGTACGCCGAAACCTTTGACCTTGCACCACGTCAGATACATTATAGATAGTAAATCTCGTTCGGGTAAGTTGAAGAAGCGCCTCCCTTACGCGCCTCGGCGGTAGAGAAACACCTCACGCTTCTCTTCTGCTATATGATACTGGTGAAAGGCAGCGTAATACTTGCGGCAGCAATGCGGTGTAGGTACACTCCGTGTTTTCAGTTGCGTGCCATGCTTTGTTTGAGGAGATGTAGTCAGCAGCCTGTGCGCCTCTGCATTGTATATACAGCAGAAATGAGAGTGACGGAGAGCCTGAGCAATCGTGATGGCCCTGCAGTGTATCTGCACTCGGGAAAGCATCAATCGACGTTGGTGCAGTGCAGCACTCAGATGTGATCTGTGCAGTACTAAACGCTCCTAAGCAGCCTGTTTTCGCCATTCCTGGTGAATTGCTGTATATGGACCCATTTATTGCAGGTGCGCGAGGGAAAAGTAAAACGCGGCGACGTCATTGTGATGGCAGGCTTCGGTGCTGGTCTCACGTGGAGTGCTGCTGTGCTGCGTTATGGGTGACCACCTCCTGTGAATCTTGACAGCTGCTCAAATGTTTCTTTCCACACACGCGTGAACTAAAATGTCGCGCTGTGGCTGAATGCCTGCCTTTTCCTCAAATGAAGACGACCCCATTGCATCTCCCAAGCGACACCTACAAAGGAGGGCGGGCCGTTCTGCATTCACGCGGGGGGTGGCTGCGTATCGCAGGATTTAAGCGGCTGGGCTGAATTAAGGTTCTAGCTGTACGTGGCTGTGTTGTGCAGGCAGTTGCAATTGGATTTCTATAGAGTCTCCGCTGCGCATGCAAAAGTTTTCTTTCTTAAAAAACACTAATACCGTTCATTTAAGCAGGTGTTCCTGTGGAACTAACTCAGACCGCCCTCCGTGTACACAGTTGCTTGTAAATGTTTTATCGGAACGCTCCTGCGCATGAAATTGTTTTTGAATATTTGTGGACACGGGCCTGCGCGTGCAATTGCTCTTCGGCGTTTGTCGAAGCAATACTGTGCCGGAAGATTTTTCTGCGTGGTCCGCCGGGCGAGGCAGCTCCCCTTCATGTATCAGCGCTGCATGTTTACCTCTGACCACACGCGGGCAAGCGTCCCCCACGCGTCCACTCCCTTGCTTTGTATTTTAGAGAGCAGTGTGCGACATACTTGGAATGGCAGTTTTGCCTCACTAGGTACTCACTGTTTGCGTGCGTCAACATCTTTGCCCTACGCGCGCAAGCTGTTCAGCACTTTAAAAGAGCTCCTGCTTGAGTTCTGTTCCCGCAGCTGCAGGCATGGGGCAGCCGGGTGAAAAACAATGTCTTCTTCTCTGCAGGTCTCTCTGCACCTTGCTGCGGCGATCCACAGCTCTTTTTACGTGCTGCGACGGCTGTCGCTTGATGAACTGTACGTCTGTGGAATGTAAAAGGGCTACAAGGATACACACATAAATATATATATATATATATACGTAGACAGCCAGACGCGGGCAGCACATGTCCTTCTGGGTAGTTATCAGAGAAAAAGCGATACCACGGATGTCCACAAGGGTGCGCGCACACCAGGGTTGCTGCATATTAGAAGGCCTCCTACTGAGCAGCTGTGCATAGATACGTGCGCTCACATGTGCAGTCGTATACACGTTTTTTTTTACGTGTAAATACTTCTAGTGTGACTTTGGAAAAAGGCAATTGAGTGAAATGTGTAGATTTATATGTCTGTTTGTGGTTATATCTGCGTATTTCTCTACTCCGCTGTAGATTTACCGGGGGTACTGCCTTGCGAAGATCCCGTATCTCCAACCGGTCAGGGAAAACTGTAGCTCAGTGGCCCGCTCAAGTGAATCAGATTGCGGAGAAACATCATATGCAGCCAGACCTCTTTCTCGATGAATGTAGAATAGAAATGTTTCGTTTGGAAATTTGAAGCTCTGCTTCCCCTACTGGTAGTGTAGGGGAAGCAGCGCGTGCGACCAGAGCGTCGCTTTAGCCCAGACCAACGCAAGCTTAGAAAGTAGCCTCTGCCGAACCCATTGCTGCTGGATTCGGTAACCGCTTCAATCTTCTGGTAGACGTGATCACCAGTCGACGACGTTATTTCGAAAGTCTGCCGCTAAGTTGGGGCAGTCACCGATAGCTGATCTACAGTGACAGCTGCGGGTCTCTCTTCGCCTCTGCTGCTGCTTCTGCAGGTAGTGAATTTTGATAGCTGGAGCACCGAAACTGCGGCGAACTTCAGAGGACGGTGTCTGTTTGTTGAAATTTGAAGAGAGCGACCTGCGTTGCATTCCCTGTAGTGACCACTACAGCGACGTCTGCAGCAAGAGCTCCAGCTTCGCTCTCTTGTCGAATTCTTCGCGTCCGTTCTGTGTTGTGTGTTCTTGACCTGCTCGCGTGCTGCTGCAGCTGCCTCTTCTACCCTCCACGATAAGGAGGAAAAGTAACTCATCTCTCTTCTTGCATACATGCGTGACGACATTTCGCCCTTCTTCTGTTCTTGATCCGCCGTAGTAGCCAGCAGCAAAAGAAAAAGCTCGGTTCAACACACGAATCCTGTACCACCTTGTTTGTCCGCAGCTTTGCATGCGCGCGGCCCATATATCTCAGCCTTAAAAAGTATATGTAGAATCGCGTACGGCCCAAAATCACAAGCGGCACAGCAACCACTTTCAAATAAATCAACTACGTATGTCAGGGTGTTTGACGTTCCAGCTTTCCTGACATTTCTCCGAGTGTCCTTCCTAGGGGATATCGAACCTACCGTAGTTCTGGATAAGGGATATATTCAATACAAGCTTGTACTTCTTGACCAATTTTTCGGCTTCAACACTTCAAAACGGGGTGGTTGCTCTGTACACCGGAGCTTGCAACTGCGGTCAAGGAGTAGCATTCCTCGACGCGCCGGCGTACCATCAAGTGGTCAGCCGCACTCACCTTGTGTCCCTAGAATTGAACAGCGATTTTACAGGAAATTTTTACATGTTCTCTTCATCTACAGACGCATTATGTTACCATTCTTTGAAGGGCATCCACTTTTCGCATGTTTCCGTACGGAAGGAGTGACTTGCATTTGTGTAAACACATGTAATCCGCTCACCTGCGTCTACTGTAACAAAAAGCAGCATTTCAGATCAATGATGGTTTTGTACAGACGTGTGGGCTGAGTCAAGGAAACGTATCCGGACACTTGCACATTGTGCGTTGCATTTGTGATGACTCAAGGAAACACCTGGCAGTCCTTGATTTCAGCAAAGTGCGCAAACTTGAATGCGCCGAGGTTTGCGAACTTGATTGTGCCGAAGTGAAGTTGACAATGCTGTTGATTTTGATTGAGCAGTAGAAAATTTGTTCTGGGGAAGAAGTGTGATACTTGTAATTGAAAACAACATCAAGCTGTGTTTTGTAACACCGGTGTATGGTGCGCTGAGAAATTTGATGTGCGTGTCTTTAACCATATAGGAACTCCAACTTTCGCACGTGTGTCGAACTCAGTAAAGTTGGCGTTTGGTGGAGCGCGTTATTGTTGTGCGTACACGAAGAACCAATGAGGCACTGCCGTCAATGCGTTGCGAGGCTTTTTATTGAGGAAGATACGCAGAGAGGCCCCGGAACCTGTGCAGACTGGCGGTAACGTTTCTCTAATGAAGCGGTGCTTTGCACATTCCTGTATAGCAAGGGTCACGTGCTTCTGATCTGTCTATCAACAGTCCCTTCGTATCAACGTGTTTGGGCAGATGAGTAGTCAGCGGCGCTCCGGGAAGAATCTCCGCACTGTTTATGTTGGTTGAACAATGCAGGTCTTTGAAGAAGCTTTCAGACAAAATGCAGCGGAACATCGTTCCAGCAGAATATTAATAGACGACCAGGGCGCACTGTGCTTCTGTTGTGCCTTTCAACATCTCTGTCCAGTCAGGGAACCTCAATATTGTTCTGACTTCAGCGTATATTTTAGTTTCTGCAGAGAAGCACGTGAGGCCGTCTGTACGAGGACAGCTTATGAATAGCCATGCAGATACACATCTGGGTGGACCCTGTTTGTTTTCGCACTTTCATGTTACACAACGGCGTGGATAGCAGGACGCCTCACGCGGTTGCATTGTTTGCCCTGTTTTTCAGAGAGAGGTCCGTCCGTCTCATCCCCGTGACTGTCGTCTCTGCGACCTAGGCACCTTGTCGATCATTTTTTGCGCGAAAATAGGCATTTGTACCAAGTTCTTAATAGGCAGAGCCGCGCAAGTCTCCGCGTTCGGTGTTGTGAAAGGAAGTGTTTCCACTTCTTATCTCACAAAAAGGTGTATACGAGTACTGCAGTATTCATGTCCAGGCGTAACACATCATCTTCCCGAGCATACTTATTCTATTGTCTGGATCCAGCGTGTCGCGCTGAAGCCTCTCGTTCGTCCGTGTAGACGCACACTTAGAATTACTCTCTACGCTCTACTTGTCTACGAGAGTCTACAGGTCTGCCTTTTCGAAGGAAAGTCAGTGTGATTTCCGATACATGTTGACTCCGTGAGGGTGCAATAAGACGTCGACAGCACGACTTCCAAAGTCAGACTACGCTGGCGCTTCCCGGCACAGATGGCCAGGCGAAAGTTCTTCATTGCAGTTTTCTTTAGTAGGTGACGCTGTGCACGTAGAACCGTCACGGACACACCCAGATGCGAACTGACTCATAGGGCTAATTAATAACGGTAGCGTGAACGTATCGATGCTACACATTTTTACCTGTGTGTGTAGACACGTACATACGTATAAATGTCGTTATTGTTGGTGCCTCCACGAAAGATATGAGGACATCAAACCTGTGCAGAAAACGTGTTAACTGAATCGGTGTACGGTAGACGTATACACCCGTGTAAGACCGTCGTGACGTACGGAGCAATGCAGCTGGGTACAGGGTAGGGCCCGCACAGACGCGTCAGGTTAGTGCGCAGCTCTACGGAATCTCTTCTTCAACGACGTATGAACTACGCGAGTTCATAAATACACTTAGACCTCTACTTGTATATCCATGTAGTTATACAGCCACACGTATGTGTATAGTGTTTAGTTGGAAAAGTGCTTGCCGCGTACACAGGAGAGGTTTACCGAGCCAAGCGAAAAGCAACTTTTTTTGTCCATATAGTACAACAGCAGCAGACTCAGACTATCGCGTTGTAGCCTGTAAATTCGCGTGCCGCAACTAGCATGTTGATATCGTACGTCCCTTCGTAGGTGTATAGAGCCTAAGAGAAACACAGCAGCAATACAAAGAAACTGTCAGCGCACACTCCGCGCGCTGCAGCAGCGCCAGGAAGAAGAAGAGAAACATCGTCTCGCAACGAGGAGCAGCAGCAACAGCAACAGGAAGGGAAAATTTGCTTCTCATGCCTGACGCGCGGGCAGCAGACAGCGCGGTTGGAGCAGCAGGAGAAAATGTACGAGCCGATGCAGCGTTCTCATTAAGATAACGCAGCAGCGTGTTGTTGCATACAACAGCGATAGCAGCTACAACCTCACCCCCCCGGCCAGCAGCAGCAGCAGGCAAGGGAAACGTCAGTTACAAGAGTAGGAAGATAGGATTACCACCAGCAGCAGCAGCAGCCAACGAACAGAAAGGGCTTTTCAAAAACGAGAACAAGGAAAGAAGGTAGAGGCATCACCGGCAGCGGAGAAGAAAGATATGAAGAATAACAGCAGTAGCAGAGGACAGAAGCGACGGTGGACGCCGACACGCAGTATTAGCTGAACAGGTGAACGCGTGTTTGCAGACGTGCAACAGGACGGAGCGACAGACAGAGAGGGGAGCGCGCAGTTGGAGGAGCAGCAACAGCAGGTAGCAAAGATAGACAACATAAAGTGTCGTTGTGGTGTAGAAGAATAAATTGCAAGAGGAGCTGCTGTGCCACTATAGACGTGAATAAACAACAGACGCAAGTAACAGCAGCAGCAACAAGTGCCGAACACAGCAACAGCAGCAGGACGAGAAGTTTAGCGGATGAGAAGCAAACGCGTAAAACTACTGCTGCCGAGATATTCTGCTGCAGCAGAGACAGTGGAGTCCGCTGAGTGCGTTGCAACGCTGCTGGTCCAAGGATGAAGCAGATGTGGAGCAAAAATCAGACACGACGCGCACTACATATATATACAAACATACACATATATATAACATGCAAATACGGGGATACGTGTGTAGGTACGTGTGTGTTGATCCGCGTGTATAGTATATGTGTGCGTATATCTGTATGTGTATACATATATATATATATATATATGTGTATAATGTAAACGTACTACATATACACACAAGCATACGCATATGTATAATATGTAAGTGCGGGTATATACGTGTAGGTACATTGGTGTAGATCTACGTATATATACATATATATATGTATATGCGTGTGTGTCTGTATGTGTACACAGCTATGAATATATATATATAATATGTAAATGCGGGTATATATGTGTATGTACATGTGTGTGCAGGTCCACGTGTGTATATATGTGTGTGGGTATCATCTACGTGTGTATGAATCCGCATATATACCCACACCCACATACACGTATTTACATGCAGTTGTTTGTACGAGCGCTCTTCTCCTCTCTCTTTGTCCACCCTTGTACACACGTATATATATATATACATATATATACATATATATATAGGTACAGATGTGAATGCATGTAGCTCCAGTTGCAATTACGTGTGATATGGGCGAAGACGACGGAGCACTCGCAAGAAGACGTAGGGCTGAAAATAGGGGAAATACTCGTCGTCCGGCCCACGACGGCACACCTACCCACTAACCGCGTCGCTTCACGAACAAAAAATTGACAGCAGCGTACGTCTACGTGCACCCAAACTTGTATGTGTATATATATATATATTCGTGTATATATTCGAATATACGTAATAACGTGTATGCGTCTAGGCATATTTATACACATTTGAACATAGACATACCTGCTTCTACTTACGCATATATATATATATATGTGCGTGTGTGTGTGTGTGTGTGTGGCAATGTGGTGGTGGGTTTGTCTTTTACAGATGTGTATGTAGAAGCATGCGACTCTGTACACCTTCGTCTGACGCTACATGTACCCCTATATATATATGTATATATACATTTATAGATACATATATATATATATATTAATGTACATATGTACAGATTTTCACTTGAAGTGCATGGAGGAAGTGAAGAAGAGGGAGTGGATCGATTTGATGAAATGTTGAGGGTTTTCTCTGGTACGTGACTCATAATCACACGCATTTACCCTCTCTTTTGTGTAACTTGAATGTGAAGAGAAGTAAAGAACACATATCTGTTATATACACACGTAGCATGATGGCAGTGAATCTTACAATATATATTCACTGCCCTCATATTGGAGACGGGCATACGGACCACTCATATATACGCATATACAGATAGATAAACATCTCAAAAGGAGCACAGGATATACTTGTACGCATGCATGTAGGAAAAAGCTGACGTTACGAATATTTGCATGCATACGTGTGTATGTAAAAAGGGGCACAGGAGTCAAAATTGCAGCCAAATACATGCGTGTGTACGTGTGGAGGAGTTCACCATATGATGGTGTATCAAGGAAGAACCACACATATATGTATACATGTATACGTATATATGTGCATTTATATGTTTGAACAAAAGGGTTGGGTAGAAGAGAATATATGCATCTATACATGTGGAAACCAGTGGAAGATGTATCTTGTTTATGTCTACGCAGTTGTACGGAAGGTTCGCAGCCTTCCATATATGTCATGGGTTGGTGAGTATGAGTTACACACAATAAACCCTACGCACGCGCTTCTCTTTTTCTCTGTTAAAAAACCTATACGGAGAATATCATCTCTCTACAGATGCGTATATATATCATGCGCTTATACGTATATGTATACACAAATGTGCTAAACATGTATCGGCATATACACATATGTGTTAAACGTGCGTATACGTATGCGTATATCTAAGGTGTACGTATATATATATACATATATGTATATATATGTGTACACTGGCATGTATAGAGGTGTGCATATATGTGCATATATTACCACGTGTATAGATGCATCCATATCTGCATGTATATATACCTATGAGTAAGTAACATATAATGTGTGTATACGTACGTATACATACATATATATATGTAGAGCGTACAATAAACAAATACGTATGCGTGTATATGTAGGTGATGTCCGTCGTGAAAGGCGTACAGGTGTTTTTGCTGCCCCGTGCCTGTATCTTTGCTGATTTTGGGGAAATGCAACACCAGTGACTTTTCTTCCCTGCTGAGGTCTGTCACCAGGAAAATGTCAAAAGTGAGAAGACCTCTCCAAACACAGAGGCCACGCCACCTGCCGCAAGGTCGCAATTACATATTCACCTGCAGAGAGGGATAGGCCACTACAGAGAAGTGTGCATCAAAAAACGTATTAAATTTGTATGTACGTGCTTTACTCACACCCACCTCTTTAACGAAAGACATTGTGTAACAAAAGAAGAGTCACGAACGCTTCTCTTCCATATATATATATATTACGTATGTGTATGTGTATATATATAAATGGATTTCATGGTATATTTGTGTGTGTGTGTGCCTGTGTCTGTGTGTCTGTGTGTGTATTTAGAAATATATATATATATATAATTACGTATATGCATATATATATATGTATATTATTGGATTCCTTTGTGTGTACGTGTGTGTGTACAAATATATATATATATATATTACTTGTATGTACGTGTATACATATATATATATATGTACATTATTGCATGTCTCTGTGTGTGTCTGTATGTGTGTGTACAAACATGTACATATATCTATATATACATATTACGTATATGTAATCCCCTACGCAAGAAATAACACTTCTACACATTGAGACAGGTCTGCGAGTCTCCACATACGTGGAGATATTCAGTGTATACTTCTTAACAGGTTGTCTCTCACTCTTTTCCCATTCTGATACATATATATAAATATATGTGTGTATATATATAATATATATATGCATACAGTCTCTTTATACTTATGCTGGCAATCACCGGGTGAACCCACCTCTACGTCTGCGTGAAACTTTGCAACAGAGAAATCGAGAACAACTCCATTGCCCCCTTGCACCTCCCTGCAGAGCGCAACTCCTTCTCGTGCAAAGCGGCTACACGTGGCCTTCAGCAAGGTGTTCAGCCCCATGCTGGCCTTCCCTTCGTCCAGCAGTTGTCCTAGTCGCAGCACCAGCAGCAGCGACGCCTGCGGAGAGCAGACGAAAAAGAGTCGACACCAGCTGCTGCAGCGCTACGGAGAGGAAGAAGAAAAAGCAGCAGCAGGTGGCTGCTGCAGCGATGCGGGCAGCTCGACGCGAAAGAGAAGAAGAAGAAGAAGAAGAAGAAGAAGAAGAAGAAAATGTAGTGGAAGAGGGAGACAAGCCGCAGCAAAGGTGAAAGGAAACGAAGAGAAGCAGCAGCGGCGGCAGAAGACGCAGGGCAGCTGGTGCGCCAGGAGGTTGCAGCAGCGCAGGCACAGATGCTGCAGCAACAGCAAAGTGGGAAGCAGACGAAGGAGCAGAAGTCGGGGGAGGAAGACGAGACGAAGCACAAACTCAGGAGGTTCGGCCCCCGGCACCGGCGGAAACGAAAAAGCAGAGCAGCAGCACCAGGACCAGCGGAGCGCACCCTCAGTTCCAGCAGCGGAGAACAGCGGCAACAGGGGACAGCAAAACGTTGCAGTAGCCTGAAGAAGCAGCAGCGACCCGAAGGAGGAAGGCGCGCTGCTGCTGCAGCAGTAGCAGCGTCGCAAGAGCAGCAGCATAGAAAGCCCTACCGGCGGAGAGCAGCGGGACTTGCGAACAGCTGCAGCGTCAACACCAGCACCAAAAAGCCACAGCAGCAGTTGTAGGAAGTGGCAGCGGCACACGTAGCAGCAGCAGGAAGGGCGGTAGACGGCCAGAAGATGCCGCCGCCCCACAGGGGAGAACGAGTAGCAGCAGGAGCGACAAGGAGCGGAGTTGAAGCGGCCAGCAGCAATGCCGGCCAGCGTTACAAAGCAGCAGCCGCAGCGCAGCTGCTGGAAAAGCAATGGCACGAGCAGAACCCTACATCAGCCAAGAAAAAAGGAGTGCCGCACGGACACACTTTCCGCATGTGGTTCTCGTGGGTCTCTGAGGCGGTGCGTTCCCTACAGATATACTTCTCCCTTTTGTTGCGCAAGAAAGCAGCAAAGAGAGACGCGTGCAATTCGAGTCGGATGCACACGTGTTGTAGGGGCACGCATGCCGACAGTTGGGAGGTCACTTACTACTGCTACAAGAAACCCACCAAATTTTCTCCCCACGTATCCGAGCCCAAAAGAGCGAGCGATACTACAGTAGAAAAAAGCAGACATACACATCTTCCCCACGCAGGAACTTGTGTACACACGTTGACGCGTATCTAGGTGAGGTACACAACAGCTGCTATATACGTATGGGAGAAGAGACAGGCGCATCCACGGACTTTCAAAAGAGAAGCGAAATAGTAAAGAATTTGAACACGTATACACAAACATAGTAAAGAAGATAGAAGCGCACACATATATGTGTATATATACATATTTATATAATAACAAAAAAAAGGTATAAGTTATTGTACACGGAAGATTTACGCACAGGTAGATGTACGTTCGTGAGCGTCTGCTAGCTTTACGGCGAGTATACGTAAATATGAAGAGATGGGCGACGCGGGAGAAGCAGAGAAGCAGTTGAACAGGAAGAATGTGCATGCAGAAGCTTTTGGTGGGGTGGTTATCTGTATGCAGGTTTCCCCCAGGAGTTGGATATGCCAGCACTAACATGTCTATATGTGTCTTTCTTCAGCGACTTTTCTCTCTCCACCAGCCGGTGCGTCTACATTTGCAATGAAAGCAATATCGACGATCCGGCTTACGGGTCGTTGTTTTACCCATGCACAAATATATACACATATATATATGTGTATATATATTGAAAGGGAGAGAGACACACACATATACACCATTAAAATGGCAAAGAAAGAGAGGCCCCCGCAGACGTGTAGACTTGTACGTGTATAGACGCTGGGTTACTCCATCTGTCGAGAGAGAAGGAAGAAGAGAAAACCATCTTCAGACAGCATATACGTGTGGGTGTGTATATGGAGGGAGTCAAAGTGTGGTCATACAGAAATACACACACAAGCAACAAGCATGCGTTAATTGAAGAGCTGCCGTCATCACACTCGTGAGCCATATAATAACGTGCACCTGCAGCTCTCTGCGTACATAGCCACATAGAGAGAAATGCAAATATAGACAGGGACAGGCGTGTGCGCATGCGTACAAGTCGAAACACATACACCCATCTGTTGAGAGAAAGAGACAGAAAGAGGGATTCACGTGCACCGGCTCATATATGTAAGATGTTATATATGTGTGTCGGCACAGACACACACACACACACGTACACAACGTGGGGAAGCGGATAGTCTCCAGACTCATTTGTGTACGTGGAAAAATCATGACGTGATACTGACGCCTTTGAATATCTGGAACAGTGGTATATGTTTGGTAGTGGAACTAGGAACACACCGTCACAGTCGACTCTACCGGCGTATTGGGGAAACTCTTTGAAAGAGACGAACGCCAATATATACATCTACGAAAACCTCTGTGTGTGTGTGTGTGTGTGTGTGCGTGTCAACGAGTGCGCGCACAAAGAGGTCCATATAGTCGTTGACGTGTTCGCACACGCCTGTGCACAGTTGCATGCAGAGAAAGTAGCAGCGGAGCTGCTGTTGCTGGGGAGTACAGTGGGTCTACCTGCACAAGGCCTAGGGCCCTCATGAGGCGCTCCTGCACCAGCTGGAAGCTTGCCAATTTTCTGCCAAACTGCTTCCGACGCATGCAATAGGCGAAGGCGTTTTCGTACGCCCCTGCGGGTGGAGATGCACAACAGTGGCTTCGGCATGTAAGTCGGAGTATACAAATATGCAAGTAGACAAAAGTATACTTATATCACTCCGGGAAGAGAGGGAAGCGGTTAGGACGACATCTACGTACGTGTATGTGGAAGCATCTCTGCACGCTTGTAGGCATCTGCGAGTGCGGCCAAGTCCAGCGCACAGGCGCAAATAGAAGGATACCTGTCCATTTTCACAAAAATACCCATATATATGTATATGTGTATATACGTATACATACATATATGTATATATATATACATAGAGCGAGAGAGAGAGAAAGAGAGATCGTGTGTTTACAAAAACACATTTACATATGTATATATATACCACATCATTGCAAAAACAAAAACGTGCACGTGTATGCATATGTATATTTATATATATGTGTATTGATAAAAGCACATTTACATGTATATATATATATATATATACATATACATATATAAATATATATTGACAAAAGCACGGGTACTTGTGTATGCATATATATATATATACTTATATCGTCTCTTTACGAAAGCACAATTACATTTATATATACACATATGTATATCATTTCTTTGCAGAACAAAGTTACATACACATATCTATATACATATACACGTGTATTGTGTGTAAATACGTATGTTTGTATGTAAGTATATTCAGATATATACATACGTATGTGCGTGTATGCTTGTATATACGCATGTATGTATGTATGTATTTATGTATGTATACATGTACTTATGTGTGTGTGTGTGTACGCAAGTACGTTTGTATGTAGGTGTGTATATATGTATGTATGCGTGTATATATGAATGTTTGTATGTTGTGCAACTATACATGTATGCGTATCACATATACATATGTATGATATATGTGTCTATGTATGTCTGTGTGTGTATGTGTATATGTATGTATATCAAATCTTTACGAAAACACACGTACACACAGGTATACACAACAACCTTACGAAAGACAGAATTACGCGTAACTATCCACATTTCTGTAGGTGTCTACTGGGGGTGCAGCTGTGTCTGTCAAGTCAGTACGCCCCGGGTAAAAGCGTGTGCAAAACAGACGCACTTGCGTGCGTGTCCAGCAACACACCGTGGCCCCCCGGTGGATCTGCATACATACACATATAGATATATATATATAAGTACATTTCTTTTTAGGGTTCACATATGTCCATGATCGATTGACCCCCACGTTGTTCAGATGAGACCTTTTTGAGTTCGCCTGTGGTGCAGATAGAAAATTCTGCGGTTCACATGCTCAGGATTGCACGCCCGCCGCAGCCGACGCTTGCGCAGGTGAGTTTTGCTGGCGTGCATCTTTCGCAGAAGACCCACAAACACACAGAGGGGCAGCCTGTTGCCACTCTCCACCAGAGTGCGCGAACCTGATCTTAAGACCCACTTCTTGCGCGCACTGTAGGTGACGGTGCTGCAGCTGCTGCTTGCGTCTTACTCTCTCTACCTGTGTTCCCACATTCGCTCGTAGTATCCACGTTTGTGTCAACTTTTACTAGAGATGGAGAGACAGAGAGGGACGTTTACAGGTGATGTATATTTCTCTACACCCTGAGAGGCGAAAAGAGCAAGCGACCGGCTCGTTGTAGAAGCGCCTTTTGTCGTAGCAGAGCCAGAGGAGAAAAAAGGGGTGAATCAGACATACATTTCCAAGCTGCAGTCCGAGCAAGCGGCTGTGGACTCATGAGTATCTACACTTTTTCCTGCTCCTCTCTGATTGTCGCCTATTCCGCCGTCTTTTCCCCGAGTGTCTCTTTTCCTTCAAATCGCCTCCCACCGCTTGTTCCCTCCTGCAGTGCTCTCTCTCTGTCGCTCTCTCTTCCCCTCATCCGCTGTGTGTGTGTGTGTGTGTGTGCATCAGAGTCTGTCTCTCTCCCGGTCTGCGTCTCTCTTCAAGCTGCCCTTTCTCCGTATTTTTTCTTGGTCGTGTGTTTCTGCGAATTTGTCCCCCCTTCTGTTGTTCCAATGATGCACATGTAGGCATTATGCGGCTGCAGCTGTGAAGTATACGCTGCCTCCCCGTGGATGCACCGCTTCCGGTGCCTTCGCCTAGTCTCAGTGTGGATGCGCTGTAGACAGCGGCAGCGCAGGAAGCCGCCTGCTGCCGCATGTACCTTGTACTGTGTCTACGCCTAGGTAGAGAGGAAGAGCGATGGAGGCAAGAAGCTCAGGAACACAACGCATGCATATACGCATATCATAGACGCGTATACGCATATAGTTGCCGCTGGGCAGAAAAGACATCTACTGCGCCACACTTAAAGCCTGTAGCTGCGCCACGCTGCTGTGCCCTCTTCCGACGTCGCAGGACGCTTGAACTCAGAAGCAGTTTCTCATGTGTCTGCCAGGCTGGGTCTGCGGTACAGACGTACATGCACATAGGCGTAGGGGAACTAAATGGAAAAAACTAATTACAAAGTGTCACTCACTGTCTCGTACACGGAAGCAAACGCAGTCATGTGGACACGCAGGTGAATCCATCAGCATACATTTTCCTACATGTAAGCATACATATCTGTACTCACACATACATATATGTATACATATATATGCTCCGGTGCCCGCAGACGCCTGCATTACAGAGACGCTCGTCAGCAGGTAGCTATTGTATATATCTGCATGTTAGCCGTTCTGTTTGCCAAGCGGCACTCTAATGCCTCCACAGCATTACGATTGTGTCGCTCACGCTGGAAATGACGGGCAAATTACGCGTGCGTGTATAACACACGTCATGTATACGCAGATTGTATACAGATGAGACGCCTGTCTGCGTGTATATGCCTCCACCGAGGGGAACGTCTATTACACGTAAATAGAGAGGAAAGAATCCAAGTGATTTCTTCGTCGTCTTTGCGTTTACCTAGCAGGGCGCCTGCGCACAGGGCAGACACGAGGGCGCGTGAAGACTCGAGCACGCGTTTTGTCGAAGTGCCGAATCCCTCTTTCTCAAGACGGTGGGAGTCAGGAACAAAACAGTTTTCGAGGAGAATATCTGCGTTCTGCACGATGCGCAGAGCAGTCTTCCTCTCTATTTTCTGCGTGCGCAGGCCCGAAAAGTGTTTCTCCTGCAGCGGTACACCGACGAGGATCGTAAGAGAAAGCTGTTGTTCTTTTTCTCTCCGGTGCCAGAAAGGAGACAGGGCGACACAGGACTGGCACGCCGGAAGAACTCCGGCCACAAACAACCCCGCCACGACGGAGAGCGCGAGGTTTAACAAAGATATACGGGCAGCAAGTGGGATTGTAGAAAAGAAATACGCTCAACAAAAAGAGACGGTATCCCAGAGGAAGCACCTATCTACATAACAATGGTAAGAAATAGGAGCAGTCTGCGTCGTTGTACTGGAATGAGGGCCTGCATTTCCGCCAACGCAGAGTGCTCGGGCGGTGCGCAGGTGTTGTTGCACTTCATGTAGGCCGGCAATTACATACCTACACCTATACGCAGACAAAGCTACCGACAGGTGATGGAAGAGTTAAATTCGAAGTCGACCGACGCGTGATAGGGACGTAGAAGGCAGATCTCTGTAAAACCAAAATCCTGCATATAGTTCGACGGAGCGGCAGACTAGACTTTTCGTTTAGACGGCGGTCGAGGCAGCAGACATACTCAATCCGAAGCGTGGAACCGCCCACATATTCATACGCAGTGTATGCGTATATGTGTGTACACAATGCGGCAAACATTCCGGCTGAAGCACATAGAATGCTGTGTATGTATCTGCAATGTACGCATTTGTGCCTGGCGGGAGGTGTCACCAACAGAACAGATTTGTCTATCGGTATGTGCAAATTCACCACAATAAATCCGTGAATTTGGCCGGTCGACGCGTCTTTTGCCCAGACCACGTTGACGTCCGCAAAGGTTGCGTTGCCGATCCAACGTTTCCTGCCGTTCAGAATCCAGCCGTCGCCCGCTCGGCGGGCTGTCGTTTTCAAGTTTGTGGCGTCGCTACCGTGCTCCGGCTCCGTAAGTGCAAAGCTGCCGATTTTCTCCAGCCTAGACATCTTTTAACAAAGAACGAAGAGCAATAGTGTACTGGGATTGCGGGTTCATAACGCAAGGAGCAACACACACGCTGATTCCCAGGTGCCGCGCAGTAAAAAGCGGATGCAGCGAAGAAGAATCAGATAGGGGGAGGTCCCTTGAGGGAAAAGATGTGCAAAGCGGCCGCCACGAGTCTGTAGTCCACTGCCCTGAAGCTATCGTTTGCTCGAGAATATGCACAAGAGTCTCTAAGCAACAACAGAGACTGCGAACCAAGTGCAGCCATCGGAAGAAGATCGGACAAAAAGGGCGTTCTACGTCCGTTGTACTTGACAACCGACTCAGCCTCCCCTCTCTCCCTGTTGAACGCGGCGCAAATAAGTCGCATTATACAACAAGCAGCTTCCCAGCAGCGGTGGACTTTCCATGACCACCCGTCTCCTCAGGGCCGCGGCAAATCTATTGTCTTTTAATTCTCTGCACGCTTGTGGCACGCAGTCGTCGCCGCAGTCGGTTGTTTCTACTACTGTCTCTGGATACATGCATTTACACGCACATGTGTGCACAACAAGCAGAGATCCCACTTCGAAGTTTTTGTTCTCGAAACCCGAAATATCAACACCAACTTAATTGGCCCTCCGTTAATTTCCTTGTACAAGAATTGTTCATTTGTCTTAATTAGTCGCCTATTTCGGCTCGTCGTAGCTCCCAATGCCTATGCGCCTATCTTTATCTCTTCTTCGCGCGTCTGCTGCGTTCACTCACTAAGCTTGTCTTCCGAGCAGTCTTTTCTGCACGACGACCGAAACCTGTTTCTGTACGGCTACGTATGGATGCAGAGAGAACTGACTCTACAGAGGTCGGCGCGTACTTGCGCGTATCCGCGTATGCAGATCAATACGTATATGTGTATACAGGTGTATATATATGCAGAGAGAGAGAGAGGGCGGTACGGAGAGCTATGTACGTGCGTGTCCAGGGTTAAGTGTGACCAAGTCCAAAACGGGGAGAAATTCCTCTTTTTTGAACCGCCACTAACAGCGTAGATTTCTTCGTCAGTCTGCAACGGATGAACCAAAGATTTCTATACAGTGAACAAGTGGTGTCTGCGCTTGCACACGTTTTTACCTTATATTCTCTCTCTTGACATGCAGATGTACAGATCTGTATACCTATGTTATTTTAGGCAAAATAATTTTCTCCTTGTTGAGGCTTTCTATTTCTTACCAGCAGCGTGTTATACTTACGTTTCCTGGAGTGCCTGTGTTTGAATATCAAAGCGAATCTAGATACTGCAGTTGGATACGTTTGCTGCTCTTTGTCGATACACGAGTGTAAACATGTACGCTGTACCGTTTTAGATTATGGGGTTCTCTGATTCTTCGAAAGTATATTCATTGTTCATAGAATGCCTATGGTTGACTTTTTAAGCACATCCAGATATTGAGGAAAGTACGCTCCGTTTGTTTTTGCAGCTGCGCCCACGGACCCGAGGCTTCCTAAGGCTCCTAGCGGAACTACATCGTAATTTTCAGTTCTACAATTTTACCCATGGTTCTACGCATTTAACAGAAGGCAACTGCATCGCACGGCCATCGTGCACAAAGCACCATCTTCCGTATACTCATGGCTAGACATTCGCAGAGAAGTACGTACTAACTCAAGGGCACTTGTCTGTGTATTTTTACACGTGTCCCTCTGTATTGACACATACATATTTGAACATATATATACATTTATATGTATGCAGAATGAGCTAGAACGAAGAGAGTTGTTTACGCTTGCTAGAGCACTGCATGAACGAACGTACACAAGCGTTGGTCCGTCTATACCTGAGGAAGCCAGAAAGCCTTCTGTTTCTCATTTCCGGCTACTGCAATCGACTGCATTGCCAGTCCGCAGTGCACGAGATAAAAGGTAGCAAAAGAAACGTCGACGCGAGCCATCTCCAGCGCGACCAGCATGGCCTGCGTGTGCCTGAGGCCGGGGCAGCCTGTGAGGGGAGTGAAAATTTACACTCGGATTTGTACTACACACGTGCACGAGGATGCACACTCACACATTAGCTTGTACACAAATAGGTATATATAGATATTTATAACTAGATGGATATATACGTACACATCTCTTCAAAGAAGAAGATAAAACAGCTCCAGGTCTACGCACCGCGTACCGCGACGTAAGACAGGACGGCATTTCCATGCGTTCACATCTACAGGTGTAGTGCTGTACATATTTCGGTGTCTTCCTGGTAGCAAGCCTGCGAAGGGCACCAAGGCTTGCAGACGTTTTTTATATTCATATACACACGTGTGTGTATATGTCCACGTGTGGGTGGGCAGCTGTGTAAACATCAGGATCTACGTCCAGCTGTGCTTGTACCTATCTCCTTTACAAATCCGTGTTGTCGTGCGTGGACTGTTGTAAGTCGGCGGCGGAAGACAAGGCTATCGAAAACATGCATGTCCAAGCCGGTCCACACACATTTTCAGGCACACACAAACGCACAGAAGCTTGACGCAAGCATGCGTGCAAGTCCCCTACTGCGTGAAAAATCACCAGACTCATGATTTGTGCGCTGTCCTTTTGATAGCAGGTACGTGATAGTATATTTGGTGGAAAGAAGAGTACAGACAATGAAGCCTCTCGAGGGAAGACGAATTCAGTAGGAGTAGTCAGGCATCACAGACGCAGACCCCTATTTTTCTGTCATAAGCTTTCTCCACTGAGTAGCCACCTTAGAACACAGGCACCAGTTTACGTCGTACATCAATATTCATGCGTAGAGTGACACTCTTCGGACGTGCGCACACGCAGATAAAAACGCCTCTCCGTATACATACATATACGAATGTGCATGTAAGTGCAAGGCATATTCAGTCAGTCAATCATTCAGTGCGGATGAAAGAATGTGTTTCAAGTGGAAGTTCAAAGAGAGGCATACAGGTATACGGTTGTACCTGTGCATAACTGGACTTGTTTTTATACAGCTATTATCAGCGCAGTTTGGTGACTGTAAATCTTTAAAGGCTTTCAAAGACAAGTGGTGACACACATTCAGAAGGCCCGTCCTGGTCTGGCGTCTATGCGTGCGGATGGACAAAGAATAGATACAAATACACCGGAAAGAGAACGTCTTGCTTTTGCGCCGTCAGAAAGCACCTTGCTTTGCATAGGTACATGAAGACGTAAGACAAGATCCTTCACCTGATGGCCGGTGTGAGGTACGTAGAGCCTAGCACATACCTACGTCTAACAGATATATTTCTTTGTTCGCGCATGTCACTATTTACATACCATATCCTTTAATTTGTAATCCTGCAGGCCCAAACCGCTGGCAAATTTCCACAACTTGTGTGTCGAATGCCGCGCGCTCCCACAAGTCTGACAACATGTCTTTCGCTGTGGCTTGCATTATCTCCCAGACTTTCTGGCGTGTCCTCCTTTCTTCATCGGTAAGCATGTTATCGAAATCCATTAGCTGCAGAACATCGAAACTGCGTGCTGCGTGGAAAAGAGATGAAGGCGCAGTCACGTAGAGAAGACGTCAGAAGTTTTACGCGAACGTATAAATATCCATTCATATAGGCATAAGTCGAGAGAAAAGCAACAGAAGTGAAGGGTAGCATTTCCATGCAAAGCTGCAAACGCACGCAGGCGCAGCTATTCAAATGCAACACGCGCAGAATACATTTCCGTATATCTATCCCGCGTAGTTTCACAGTATGCAATATGAAGGCACATTTAGTCTCAGAATGTAACTGAACACGCACTGGTGAATGGGCAACATTGGCCACCTACGTGTTCTCCAGTTTCGCGGATCCACGCGGAGACACCCGCAAAACACAATGAATACTCAACGCCGCACGAAATGCGTTCGCTTTCTTCTACTACACAAAAAATCGCAGAGTAGTCAGTTTCCCCTATCCATGCACACTCAGACGTTTTAGCTTTTCAGTCCTTTCGGACTACCTATATATATGTATATATATCTGTCCGTGCAAAATCAAATCACGTTCTGTAGGTAGATCTGCATTTGCACACATGACTAATTAGAGGAGTAGGGGTTACCCTAGATGACCTTAAATCAGTGAGCTGTGCAAAAAGTGTTTTGGTAGGGCGTCGGCGTGGAGCCTATCCCTATATGTGTGTGACTAGACAACTCGACCAAGACAATATCGGAGCGTAGGGGTTGGCAAAACGTGAAAGTCTTGTAGACACTTCACGGTGTAAATCTCGTCTGCTTCATAAGTGAAGTTTCTCCCTCAACCGGGAAATATCTGTGACTCCACTGCAAAGGCGCAGTCACTCAACTCGTATAATCTGCATGCTAACGTAGAATTTGATATATGATTAAAATAGAATTCAATGATGAGACGGTACTCCCCATAAGACAAACACGTTGTTGGCATGCAGTGAACCAAATGGCTGCACGCAATTAAGGAACCCAGTAGTCATCATGCTCTAGGACCAAGGTGCACAAGAACAGTTACAAATGGTTTTACCTGCAGAGTTATGTCAAAACTCCGCATATACCCACGGGGCTCGGCGGATGTGCACCTGTTTCATGAAGGAGGGAACGTCTGTATGTGGGATACCGTGTTCTGTCTCAACGTTCACACGCCACAAGCAGGCATATTCTGGTGGAACACACACACACGTTTGTGACAACGTGCCTGTATCAAGCTGTTCACTTTCGGAGTCGAAGAGAGATGACTGAGAGTACTTGGACGCAGGGGTGGCGGCGGAAACCTGTCTAGATATACGGTGCAAGCGCCGTGACCCGTTCGCATTCGGCATTGTCATCCTTTCGACTAGGACAAGCACACCAGGAAGAGTTACTGCTGAGTTACTGCTGCTTAGACTGGAGGGGCTGGGTTTGAATACACTTCTTGTGTGTTTAGCTTCGGAAGAGACGGACTGGAAAGGTTTCTGCACGCCTTGAACTAGGAAAAGTCCACGTGGAAATTCCCCTTTCATAAATCAATTCCGATTCGCGTGCTGTACGCATCAAGCGTAGGTAGTCAATTAAGGAAGAATAGAGGTTCCTAACAGAGCAGATGTTAAAAGCCTGGGGAGGCCAGTCATATAGTTACTCGAGAAATTTGCATACCAGATTTCTTAACGGAAGACAGGAACCGCCTCTGTGTTGGACAAGTCTGTTCCATGCATTGGTACATGCACACGCAAACAAACGTGGATGTATCTGCATTTTTGTCTGTTTTTAGTCATGAGCAAAAATACGTAACCAATCAAGCGCCAAGTGCTCAGCACAAGGGGAGGCTGGGAGTTTCACAGATAAGCAGTCGCACAGTGGTGAAATGGTGTCGTACTTTTTCAGGAAGTCTACTAGCAACGGTAAAAATGCTTTCGGTGCAGGGGGGTTGTAACAAGATACAGACGCGTCAGGTGTCTTCTTCGGCACAATTATTCCGAAGAAGGAAGAAGTTACACTGCGCGTATGTCATATCAAGAAAACGCCTGCGTTACAACTCTCTGTACTGCAAAATCCCTCCATACACGAACAAGATATACACACACAACTGGTTGATTTTTACACGCTGTGGTAGCGTTCCTCACTGACACCATCGCCCCGTACACCACAGAAAAAGGTGAACATGTGTACACGTGTGTTTACAGAAGGTGCAACTATATATAAATATTCTCCCTCCTGTGGTGCGCAGCACTAAAGTGAGGCCGCCTTGTTTCTGTGAGTCATACGATGCCGACAGTCGCGAATGCGAAAAAGTTGTTGTGCGTTTGACTTGTCTAGCTCCGCACGGTCTGTAGAAGCCTACTGACATACAGATGAATACGACGACACATATTATGTGGCCTCGTTATAAATGTTTGCCCCGTAGTGGCACGGCATACAATTCTCTGATGGCGAAGAGTAGCAACGTTAAGAGTTGCATTCCAGGATGCTGCGAGTGTTACCATTTTGCATAGTAGATAATGCAAACCGCTTTGCGACAAGACTCAAAATGCAGGCTGCGGGACTATTCACAATGTGTGCACACGTCTACGTCAATATACAAACAAGTACGCACATTTATGTGTATGATCTGGATCCAACCGTACCCATTCCTGAGGTAGTCTTTTTACTATGAAAAGTGCGCGCTACATTGAAAGAGGTAGGGATCCGAAAAGCGTGCGCTACACTGAAAGAGGTAGGAATCTATGTGTGTGCGCTGTGTACCCGCTTGGAAGTTTCCTTGACTATCTTTCCCTGCAGCAAAAGAAATTACTAGAAGCAAAGTCTGATAATCCGAAGAGCTGTGTTTTGCGTTTTTGCGATGGTGCAACACCACTCTGCCCGTCGAACATTCCTGTGTAACACAAGAGGAAACTCTCAGGCCACGTTCACAGGCGTCCCTGCTCGCCTAGTCCCTGGTTAACTTGCTTAACCTGCTGCGTCAAAGCAGGTATGATCATTTCCCTGTTCATCTGCATGGCACTTTAGCCACGTTTTACTAACCTCACAGTTTGTTCAGTCATACGCTGGTTTTGTGCCAACGTCTTCCGTTACAAACATGAGTGCACGTACACTTTAGATGGCAGGATTTCCATATATGCCTGTGCCTTGTCACGAAAAATTCTGAGAAATTCATTCACTTATATTCGCTATCTTCAAATCCATGCAACATTTCTGAAGGTCGCCCGTCTACACAGAACGGGCAGCAATTGGCAGCCCCGCCATGCGTGGCAAACTGGCCCTCCACTCTCGCTGCTTCTGCCACTGTTGCTCTACTGGAGAAAACCGGCGTGCTTTAAAAACGTATAGAAAGGCTACTCCAGTGAAGTTATTGTACTCGAATACCATACGATATCATACGGAGTGTGCCCTAGGTGTAAGCCCGCGTGGAAGCGACAAAGATATCGCACAGTAATACGGACTGACACTTAGAATCGTTCGCTGCTACAGACCAAGATCAACATGTTGAGCAGGCAAGCAGGGTTGCGAGAATGTCTGTAAAAGCAAGGGGGAATTTCCGGGCCCGTTAACGCAGCTGGAGATAACTTCACGAGCCATTAACCACGGGTGAGAGATCTCCCAACGTGGAAGTGCTACACTGATTCCTTCCGCCACGTCTCTGCACACATCCATGTTTTTAATGGCTACAGATCTACCTACACGTACTGGTACGCATACACGTACACATACTCTTCTTTAAGTGGTTTACCAGTAGCCATTCCGAGGGGACCAGCTCGCTTTACGGCGTGTCGAAGGAGCTAGGTGAGGCAAACACGCACACAAAGGTGTTCCACATTGAACGTACGTAGATTTGTCAACCCTACGAGACCAAGAAGAGACGGTAACGACGACAGTGGAGTAGTGACTGTGGAGACGAGAAGCCATGGCATATAAATTGTAAATATTGCACGTATAAACGGAAACATACACACGTATGTTAGAGTGCATATGCATGGATACGTAGAGCTTTGAAGCAGACTCCCGCTTCGGTGACAAACCCGCCTTCTCCCTTGTCACCTTTGTGTCAGCTCTGCGAGTTTGCCTAGAACCACATATGAAGCTTCCGATACAGACATGTGTACGTATTTTTGATCCCAGGGGCCCAGGATTACACACGCAAGGCTGTGTGTGCTTATACTTTTTCTAATCGAGGAGCGGGGCACAAAGAAACCCACCTCCAAGTATACTGGAATAACTGCCCCATACGGCGTCGAAGGTTGACATAAAAGTTCCCATTTGTTCTCACGCAAAATCTGGCAGCAGTCTCCAACGTAAAATAGTAGATCAGATGCCAGTGCATCGGGCAGGACTCTCTCTCAATACCACTTTTACGTGTGGAGAGTTCTGCTTGTCCCACACTTACGCGTCCTCATATAAGGCGTAGGCAGAGTCTGAACATGGACGGGACTTGAGAAGATTTCATTTCTACTTTTGAAGGTGAAGGCTTCTTCCTGTGAGCCCCTCGTCCTCGTTCGTGCTGCATGTTCTGCCACGAGTGTCTCTAACAGTGCATGCGCATCGGTGGTGTCTTAACTACCGAGCCGCACTCCCTCGGGCTTCACGTTGGTTGGACGGAAAAACAGAAAAAAACACGTAGATCCAGATTGCGCCGCATTTCTAGAATGGAACTTGTCTGAGTAGCGGAATTGTATCAGCTACTGCAGAAAACGTGCCCAATCTTTGTCCCCTCGTTATCCGTCTACCCTCATGTCGAATGCGGTATCGCGAAAACCTCTTACTGTTCAGCTTTTGTCATCCCTGCATTACCTCTCTGTACACCTGTCGTCGCCTTTGTACAGTTTTACGGCTGGTGCAGTGTACACAAGTGTACATTACGCATTTATTGTATATCCTGTAGGCAGGTGAACTACACCGTGTGTTCGTGTGTGGCATGTATACGCGTATCTGTATGTTTACACGTGTTCACGACTGCTAAATCGGCTCGTGTATACCTCCTTACTGGTATACGCATACACACGTGCACTTTCAAATTTGTCGTTGAGTTTTTTCGCCCTTCTTCTCCTCTGCACCGGCGTGTGCGCACTCACACGGGCGTACAGCTCTGGTGGTGCCCCGCCATCCATACACAGTCTTGTGCCACAAACACCTTGGAGAACTCTTTACAAAATTCGAGTCTGACAATTCAGCGCATATTCGTCCGTCCAAGTTTTCCAACCACATCCTGTGTCTTCCGTTGTTCTTCCGACGTCTTCCCCTATCAATCGTGCCGTGGATATTCCCCTAGCAGAGCGAGTCGTCTGTAGATGTCGTCTCTTTATGGTCTGCTTGCTAGCGAGTGTATTTTCGTCTTCTACGTAATCTGAGCCGGTCGACTTCGGGTGTGACACTGCTTCTATTTGCTTCCACGCGTTCAGCTATATATGTGCACACACACCCGTTCTACGGGAGCATTCAACAACACGCACGTGTGTACACTGCCACGGCAGCTACTCACCTAGACGAGTACAGCCGGAAGTGTGGGCGTGCGGGGTTACGTTCATCCTCACCTATACATCAATGAAAATTCTACGGAATATACAGCAGACACGGGTATCTCTGGTTCCCGAATGACGTCGACCAACAAACGCCCGTAGTGTAGATACACTCCGCGCGCGTGCGCTTTTCTGCTTTTAAACTTCACCTAGAAAGAAGAGGCTGTTACTTTTGCAGCGCTTCTCAAGCGTGCGATTGACTGCCTTGTTCCACTGGCCGGCGAGAACGCGAGGAATCTGCGTAGTTGACTAAACTCTTTATTTTCTCTGCCCACACTAGTGCCAGGTTACGCCCACGGCGCGAGAAGCTGCCGTACTTTTTAGAAGTCTGTCTTCTTTATCCTCCAGTGCTCCTCTTGATCGCTTTCTATAACCGTGTCGATATTCTACTTACACACGTATGCGTGCATCTACTTGTAACCTTTCGCGCATATACGTATACACACACAGATATGTAGATGTGTATTTATCTGTGTGTGCGCATAGGTGTACAGCTAAAGCGCCTGTGTAATAGATTTCGTGTGGGGGTCTAATATAAATAATCTCACTAGATCAAGATGGCACGGATTCTCTCCAGATTATCCTCTCCGTCTGCCGCTTCGGTCGGCACCACGCGCCTTCCTCTTCTTTATTCTGCGTCCCCTCTTCTTGCGTCCCCTCCCTCTTACGCTGCGTCAGCGGGAAGGACAGCGGAATGTCTATTGGCACCCGCTGCTCTGCTGCAGCAGCAACGCGGCTTCGGCGCTGGCGATTTAAAAATCGTCGCGGCACGGATGAAGTCGGTAAAGTCGATTCAGAAGGTGCGTGCCAGCCTTGTGCAACTACACCTTTACGCATACCCGTATCGACGAACTCGTGCGTATTCACTTCGTTTATTCTTCGCCCACCCACATTCCTACTTTCTTGCTCATATTTGTCCAAACATATATGTGTGCGTATGTATACGTGTAGACATTACGTACATACACGTACATGTACATATATCATACATATGTAAGGGTTGTTGCGTACGTACTGCGTACATGCGTAACGTACATGGCTACACACATATGTGGATATCTGTGTCTCTACACCGGCATGTACGCGCAGGTACGAGGGCCGTCTACATACGAGCGTATTTACTTGCACACAAAAATTATATATATGACGTACAGCTGCTGGATATGTTCGCACTTTTAGGTGGGCAGCTAAACACAGACGTACATAGCGTTACAGCAGTCTGTGTATGTATACTTCGTTCCTGCTAGCAAATATATATATATATATAAAATGCTCTCTCTCTACATTGTCCCATATACACCTACAAATAGACTTGTGTGCATGTATATATATATGTGTATATGTGTATATATATATATGCAAATGTGTGTCAGCGGCTACGCACAAGCGCAGGTAGGAGTGCCTTCTGCTTCTACTGCGTACATACTCTGCAGTAGAGACGTGTCTATCTTGAGCTCTCTGTATCCCTTTGTAATGCTACACATACAGAGGCCTGTGTGGCGGCCTAAGTCGACGTCTTTATACAACTTTTATGTTATCCGCATGAATATACGAATACAGACATATATATATATATATTTATAGTAGTACGTATATGTGTCAGTCAAAACTTCCCGTACGCACACAATAAATGTATGTGTGCATTTCTCTCTCTATATATACATATATATATATATGTGCTCATGTAGTTCTTTTCGTCCGTAGGTCGTCCAAGTTTATTTTTTCCGTGCAGAAAAGACTCTTGTGCACCTCCTTCCGGGACGCAGAGCCACTGTGATGTCCATGTACCTCTGCGTCTCGTGTGTGTAGCTCCACATCAGTACAAATATGTATTTCTCTTGTTCTTCACATTCACGTCTGTGTGTGTACCAGCACTTGTGTATACGTGTGTGCGCAGACGCTTCTCTTCAAGTTTCAGTCCACGTCCAGCAGCATATCTCTCTTCACGTGTATCTATGTAGACATCTTCATATGTACAAAGATTTGAACAATGCACGCGAGTATGTGTACAATATCCATGTACTTATATATATGTGGATGTGTGTCTACGTGTCCTTAGACCTATCTGTACATAGAGAGAGCCACACACACTCACACACACACCTACAGATAACGTATAGACGTCCGTTATAGGCCAGCAGACGCAGGGGGGAGATAGAGATGCCCGCACACCCGTACAAATACTTGTGCGCCTTCCTGTGTAAATATGTATGTATACATATATATATGTACACGTTCATCGTTGGTCTGTTTCTGTATGTGTTACACGTAGGTCAGGGGGATGCACATATATATATATGTATGTGTACACTTAGGTCGTCCGGGGGGACGCATGTGATGCGTACCTGCTCGGCTTTCTCGCGAGCGTGATGGGCTCTGGGAATGTGAAGAGATTTCTGCAGACGCTGTGAACTAATGTATTCGCGTACACGGGAGCTTCTGGACGTAGACACACGTACATCTCCACTCTGCCCCGCCTCGTAGATACACGCAGCTGTTCGTCAGACTTGCGCGTTTGGGTATTGTGAGAGGTGTAGGGTGTCTACCTCCATCACTGCGGCGAAATTGAAAAACGTGTTGGTGCTGCAAAGGTGGCGGTGGCCAGCTCGCGTGTTGTCGAGACAACGTTTCTGCCACACAGGGCCTCCTTCTGGCCTGCACAGGCGAACACCCACCTGCAGTGAATGATGAGTAAGATAAACAGCCATTTTGAGGGTGAACTTTGTCGCGAGTCTCTAAATATCAAATGTGCGGTACGCCCTCGCTGATATCCGTACACACTCGCGCTTCCACGGGGTCCTTCTCCCCACCTCATACAAAGATATACATATACAAACATATACATTTGCGAACGTATACATGTACAAACGTGTACAGGTAAAAGTACGCATACACAGTCTTTTTGTTCTTTTCGTCGCCTTTCTTCTCTCGGTCGTTAAAGAGACATATACGGCTGTCTGTCTTCTTCTTTGGTGGAACCTTCCCGTAGCCGACGGGACTTTACGTACGACCACGGATGTTTGGCACTTCCACAAATACACAAAATAGATACAGAGGAATAGATCCTCTCGCACTTCCCGTCCTTTTCTCCGGCTGACTGCGGACGTATAGGTGGGAACGTTGCACAGGGCCATGTAGAGACGTGGTTGCCCACGTCTCCTGTCTGTCCGTCTGTGAACATGAACAACCTGCGTAGACGGAAGCATTTATAGACGGGGTGCGACCTAGACGGGAGCGTGAAAGTCTATACGCCGCGTCCAGGTTCGAAAACCCCGAACATATATATATATATGTGGACGTAGACGTAGGCGCATACGTACACAGATACAGGAACTTCTATGTGCAACACACGTGCGTTTATAGGTGCAGACGCGTATATATCATATGCACGTGTGTGTAGAGGCGTATATCTATCGACGTGTGTCATTACGTATCGATTTGGTGAGTGTACACTTGTGCTACGACAACACCAAGACACTTCACACGTGTACGTATGTGAGTCGCTACGTGTCCGATTTGCACCTCTGTCTCTCTATATGTATATGTATATATACATATATATACATGTGTATAAATATGTGAGATGAAGTGATACGGTTTCCGTGTGGACGCCTGTGTGCAGGAATCGAGGTACACGTGTGTTTGTACGGGACGCGTTTTCAATACATAGGAACGAACGGATTTCTTGTATGTGGACACAGTTCTGTAGCAGAGATTGAGACAGTTATAACCAGATAAAAGTGTATACGCACGTAGCAGAAACTGTCTTCCTCACAGGAGGAACAAAACTCCCTGCTTACGTGTGTGTGTGTGTGTCTGGAGAGCGCTCGGCGAAGAAGTGTCGAAGAATGTACATACGTATAGACTTGAAGGAAAGTGATCTTCTTCGTGAAGACATCGTATGACTGTGTGTGTGTAGGTGTACGCCCCGGCAAACAAAACGAAGAAAAGCAGCACCCACGTACATCTCTTGTCCTATATCTCCCCGTCCTGTCTGCCTAGACACAGCCGGTTTCTCACCTGTACAGACGTCGCCAAAAAGGACAGTGTCTTTGTGTCGGTGTGTGCGTGAGTGAACTTCTGCAGATCACTAAAGCGATGAAGATGGTAGCGGCGTCGAAACTGCGGATGGACCAGCGGCGCCTAGAAAATGGCCTGCCCTTTGCGACGCCTGTGCAGGTGAGAGACGGGTCGTGTAGATGAATATAAGGAAGAAGTGTACAGATGTAGGACAAGGCATGTATGTGTGTGTGCAGGTGGTAGGTTTTTTTCCTTTTCTCTCTGTTTCTCTGTCTTTGTCTGGAAGTTCAGTCGAAGGGGAAAAGGGTATTCGTCTGTGCATGCACGTGAAAGTCATTTCTGCGCACTTTTTTGTTGGTTCTCTCTCTGTCTACTGTTCTTAATGCACGGTCTCTACGATTAGGATGTTCAAACTTGCATCTGCACGGCGTTATTTCTATCCGAATATACGTATACCCCTCTGTGTGTGTGTGTGCACCTGGCCTCGCGTCGTTGTTTATCTCCACACATTCTAGTACATTTTACACAGGAACGCACGCGTATATGTATGGAAATTCGCACGGTGTTGACGCGTCTGTGCGTCTAGGCGTTCATCTGTCCAGGCAACAGAGCGTTGTCAGTTCCTCAAGAGGCCGCAGGTAGATGTGTGAATCTTCTGCGCGAGAATTTTTGCGTCTCTACACACGCCTGCTTCCTAGTCAGCACGTGCTCAAATGAGGAAGATGTGGCTGTCACTTCTCCTACTGTTACCCCACTACGGGAAAAGACGACTTTGCTATATCTGTGTATCCATAGGTAAAATCAGAAGAGGAGCAGAACAGGAAGGAAACGAGGGACACAGCCTCGTGAGAGCTCATAGACAGTCAAACTTCCGCCTCCTCGCAAGTGTACCAGCTGGGGTGCGAGGGCCCTTGCTGCAGACAGAACAGGTGCACGTGCCAGTGTTTGTTGTGAACACCTGCGCGAGTTGGCTCCTTCCGCAGATATTCTAAGTACACACATACATTTACACACGTGTATATATACATACATATATACGTACACATCTATGTATGTGTGTGTACTTTTGTAGGCACATAGTCTAGGAGCACATAGATACATATACATGTATATACGTACACTTTTACATACATACATAGACATGTGTGCACCCAGTACATGTGCTTGAATATATATATATATATGTACACTTGGAGACTTGCGTAGCCGTATGGACGCATAGATATAGATAGATAGAAGCTACGTACCCTTATAGATCAGTAGTGCGTGAACAATCATTACGTGAACAGATCTGTGTAGATTCTTTCTCTTTCTAGGTCGTGTGTACAAGTGTCGAGATTTGCGAAGAGGAAGGAAATTCTGGTGACTGTCCCAGGCCAAGAAGTTTGTCGCAGTCGAAGAGGCTGTCTCCGTACCAAATTAATTAAAGGCGCGCTCTATGATACTCGACCGTATCATGATACTCGACCGTTCTCTCTGTAAATGCTCGTTGTAGATATACAGAACAACAGCAAAAGAGAGAGAGAGATATGTGTATGTCTGTCTGCATCTGCGATGGGAGTGGGTGTGTGACACTTGCGGACGTCCATCTGTAGCACACGCATGGTGAGTGCGTAGAGAACCTGTGCTTGAGCAGCAGTAGAAATATCTCCCTGGTCCGCCTTTTTGCTGCTGCCACGAGGTTATCATTGCTGTTGCTGTGGCCGTGTTGCTTGTTGCAGCGACTGTTCCAGAAAATTCCCGTCGACTCAGAAAAAAAGGCCCCCCTGGCCATCCTCGCATTATCTTCAGGTGAAATTGCAGAAGCCCCCATGCACTACTGCATGTGCCCCTTTCTGTAGACGTTTGCACTCAATCGATATATATATATATGTACGTATATGTCTATATACGTGCCTGTTAAATGTTCCCATATATATATATATGTACATATGTACGTGTATATACATATGTGGATCTCTCCGTGTGTACTTACGACGAATTGAATGTGGAGATACGTATACATATGTGTATATGTTCCAGCTGCTTCGTGAAATTTTGGCATGTGTGTTTCTGTGTAGTTTATGTATACGTCTATACTTGTACGTATTAGACTAAGTAGCAAATCCTTGTGCATATAACACAAGTGTGCTATATGTGTGTGCGAATATGTGAACTTGTCTCTACTTATGCATCTCCACCGATTTTCTGCATAAACGCGATCTCAATACAGATCACTTGATTGCACACATACACATATATATATAATACATACATGCCTGGAGTGAGGGAGGCGTCGCAGAGGTCCACACATATATATAGACCGCGCTGTGTGTGCGGCTGACTGCATACAGACAAAGGCCTGTGTGGGGGGGTGAACAGTTTCGTGGCAAAGCAGACGCGGCTGCTGATCCGAGAAAACGAAGAGGCAGGGCAACAGGTGCTGCTTTACGGAGTGGGCGACAAAATTCGGTCTGCACTACAGCGGTCCTTCGGTAACCGGTTCAAAAGAATTCTCACCGAAGCCACCCGATATCCGTGGAATTTTACGACCGCTTGCATCATCTCGGAGCGCCTCATGCAGGTGTGTACGCTGGTGTCGGCCGCAGCAATACGCGGTCCCGCCCTCGTACCGTCAAGTGACACAAGTTGCGCGCTTGCGCGGCGGCGGGCTAAGAAACACACAGATATGGACTTGGACGCTTTCTTGCTTCTGACCACTCATATCTGCAACTAGCAGATAGGAGTGTAGCAAAGGCGTCTACATCGGTGCCGTCGTTCTACTCGGTGGACGTAGGACGCCCTTCAACTCTCCTGAAGCAGAAGCGGCGGCAGTGTTCCCTTCTAGCGCTCTTCTCTGGCGACACAGGAAGACGCACAGAGAGTGACAGAAAGGGAGGGACATGCAGATCTCTTGCAGAAAAAGTGTGGTGACTCTCTGCAGATGTGCACACTCAACACCCGCTGCGTTGGGACAGAGGAGCAAACACCGGCACGCAGCCGGAGGGGGCGTTCCCCTGCTTTTTCTTTTCCTCTGTGCCGGGTGGCGTAGTTTTGCGCCACAGTCTACTGGATTCACTCCTACGAAATTAATGAAGACCTGCAGTGTTACACATCCATACGTATGTGTATGTGTGTGCGTATGTATGGAGTCGTGTCTACATTATTACTTCGGACGAGCATGAGGCCGTGGCCATTGACTGCCTGCTTGCATACACAAGACGTCTGTCTGTAGACTGCTGCCTGTCTGGGAGTGTCTAAGCGATAGACGCATCCTATATCGACGAATACAAGAGTGGCCTATATCTATATGTGTGTTTACCGTATGTGTTTGTGTATACGGCTGGGTGTGAGATACGCGTCGACCCGTGTCTCCTGTGGGTCTCTATCAGCTGCCTGCTGCCTGCAGTTCTGCCCGTGTCTTCTCAAACTCGCACTGTTCCTTCGCTCTTTGTCTTCCCCTAAGTCTTCCTTTCTTCCCTACAGTTGTCTGCGTACATACATACGTATATATATATATATCTGTGCTTCTGTATTTCCCTCGTCTCTCTGTATGAGAGTTTTTCTACAGGGCTCGTTTATCTCTGTCTCTCTTCTGCATCTGTGTCCGCCTGTTTATGTGGCTCTCCCTTGTCCCCTGTGGCAACGTCTTTGCACAAGTGGCCATTCCTCCACCCACTCCGTGCCCAAATTTCGTCGTCTTGCCCTTCACCGCTCCCCAGGGAATTTCTTCCTGCCTTTGACTATCTCTGTCTCCGTCTACCGTCTGTAGATCACTGTCTTCTTCTGCTTTCCCTCTGCGTCGCTCTTTTTGGACTTTTGTTGAATCTGTCTCTGGCTTTCTGTCACTTTCGTCTCCTGGTGGACCCTTCGTTTATACTTCTTGCGTCTTCCTGTCTCCCTGTGCGTCTCCCTCTCTCGTCGCGTCTCTTCTTTCTTCACGCATGATGCAGGACGCCCCTCCGCGGCTCGCCGTCGTCTACAACCACTTCAAGTCTGCTGTCTCGTACGACACGTTAACAGTCAACGTACTGACAGAGCAGCAGGCAGCAGCAGCGGCTAAGAAGGAGCTCAACAATTACGAATTTGAACCAGAGAGAAGCGACGTGTGGACAGATCTACAAGACTTCTACTACGCTTGCACCGTGTACGGGTGCATGCTCGATAATATCGCATCCGAACAGGTGCGCTCACACACTCCTTAGCTTCCTACACGTACATATATATTATGTGTTTATTTGGTATATTTATATATGTATATATATAAGTATGCCTACATAAATATTTCCACATATCTGTATGTGTACATATATATATGCACACATATATATGTGTATGTATATGTGAACATGGACAGAGGAGTAATACGGACAATAGGAAGCAAGCTTAGAGAGCACAGATGGACGAACAGACCGGGAGAACGTTTGCGTCGGACATCCTGTTCTCAGGATAGCTGCTCAAGAGAGTAATAGTAGTAGGGATGCGTACAGACGTGTCCGCATGTGAGGAACATTCACCGCACGATCCTATTATGTTTCTCTTTCTCGCTGTACATATGTGTATGTGAACAGATCGATGACGTGCGTACTTGTGTATAGATGCCTTGGTTCGAGACACAGCAGAGAGAGAAATTCATGTGGCAGTGTGAGGATCTGTGCCACACACTACACGCAGGACTACACAACTTTAATTGGCTGCTACGCTTGTGCATCTGTGTGAGTTTTTGTGTGGGTGGGTCTCTGAGTCTGCACTTCTATTTGCCTAATCACATGCATGCCAACGAGGCTCCCGAGGTGAAAAATGGTCAGAAGTCTTTTGGCCAGAATCTTGGGAGGCCGTGCGCAGTATCTGCGCTCGCGCGTGTATACGGCCGTCCGCGTATATGTTACCGTGCGTGTACACGCTGACGAATAAAACATTGACGGCGCTGTTCTTCGCGTCTCAAGAGGCAGAGACTGTCATATGCATGCGCACCGCCTGCGACGGCAACTCTTTCTGTGTTCCACTTTATACAAGCCCACTCGGCCCACACACACGAATATACTAGTCTGTTTGCGGATCGGTGTAGGTGATGTGAACACGGCTATACACAAAAGATATATATATATATATATGTATATATATATGTGTAGGGTGCATACGCGAATGCGACAATTGATGCGTAGAGTGGGTGTACGCTCTCTGGCGCTAACTGCTACCCGTTACGTATATATGTATAATATATGTATAGGTTATACGTGTACTGGGGGCTCTTGGATGCACTTGTAGACATACGTGCGATTAGAATTGCGCTTAAATATGTGAATACACACGTGCAGAGAGATGCAGACGTGTACATGTATGTACGCAGACGCACGGATACAGACAGGTATAGAGCTACAGATACACACGGGAGTCGAAACATAGAGAAGTGTTTCCTTCTACACATTCGACATGGGCAGGACTACACATACGTATGTGAACGTGCACCTCGAACTGATGTGGGCTTCAAATTATATAGCTGTGGCTGTACGTAATGAAGAGTGTGTGAAGCAGGCATGGATGGATATACCTTTGTTTATATATATATACATGTATATATATTGCATAGGTGTGTATGCGTATCCAAAAAATATGTCTATATATGTGTGCGTGTCGAAGTCGTGTGGGCTTGAAGTTTTCTCGATATAGTTGTATATGTATTTGTATATACACTAATATGTGTGACTATATATATATATATGATAACATATACATGTCTACATGTCGAAGTCGTGTGGGCTTGAAATGTACAGAGGTGTGTATATATATATATATATGTACACACATATGTATGACTCTATATATATGACAACATGTACATACGTGCATGTCGAAGTAATGTGGCCTTGAAATTATATAGGTATATATGTATGCGTATATGTAGATATGTGTGACTGGACTTGCGTTGAAGTGTATGACAGGCATGAATATATATATATATAAATGTCGTCTATATGAGTATATACAATATATATATATATATGTATTGTATACAGATATATATGTATGTGAGTATCTCCGCACAAGGTCGATAGATAGCCAGATACGCGTACAATCGTCCACACGAATCTACGTGTTAATCAGCGTTTTCCTCTAACTATGCGCCTACGAGCAACCGCCACGAATATGGGCTTCTAATATACGACTGCTCTCCATCACAAGGGTATACTATAAGTTGTATATACATCTATGTCTCTAGACATATATCTGTATACATATCAATACACAGGCAACTGAGCTATACCAGCGTGTATATCTTCCCGTAGAGAATGTGCGGTGCGTCGTGTCCCTGGTAGCCTGTTGTGGAACGGCGCTGCCGGCCCTACGTGCTGCGCCGCTTGCCCGTACTGTTACGTGCGTAACTATGCACATATACTGCATGGAAACGCACTTGTATCTATGAATACGTGTAATTGTTGTTTCCTCCGTACCTGCATATCCTATAATAGGTGTGTCCATTTGGACTGTTGCCTTTCTGAGTTTTCTGTGTGTTCTGGGTGTACGCAGAGCGCCCGCATGAGTGCGATGGACAACGCGTCCTCGAATGCTGGAGAGATGATTTCTTCTCTTACGCTGAAGTATAATCGAGCTCGCCAAGCGAAAATTACAACGGAGCTCGTAGAGATTATATCTGGAGCGAACGCTCTCGAATAATAAACCCCTCAGCGGCACGCGAACATTTCTGTTCATCTGCTGTCTCTGTCCTTGTCAGTACACTTCTACGGGCAGTAGCCGTCCATACTTCTCGCCGTGCTTTCAGCGTAGAGGACAGCAGCTTTTTAAGCCTCCCTAACGAGCGGCAGGGTTGGCGAGCCCCAGGCACCGTTGCAACCGACCGCTGCGGAGAATTCAGCCTCTTGAAGAGTCGCCACGTCATTAGAACTGACAACAATAGAGGAGAAAAACAAACACAGGAGAAAAAGTGTGGGGGGTAGGGAAGACGCAGCCGGCTAGTACGTTCAAGAACTCCACGCACAGGATAAGAATGGTATCACCACGGCGCAGTATGTAGCCGCACTGCAGCATATCGCCGCAGTATAGGATGTTACGGCAGTATGTTGTATTGCAACAGAATAGTACGGATATTTGATTGAGGTGGTACCATAGGAATGTACGTTACGATACAATATTTTAATCCTGCTTTGTTCTCGCAGATAAAAACTAATTCGGTTTGAGGACTGCTTCCGGCTTTTTTTGCGCCGTACGCGATGTGAATTCTAATTTGCTGAGAATAACAAGAAACAACGCAAAGTGTGGAGCTGCAGGTCTTGTGGAATTGTTGGAATATAACCATTACTGTTGAAATTGAGTAGTTACGTTGTTGCTGCAATATGGAAGATTCGGAGCTAGTACTTGACGCTGAACAGAGACCGCCCCTATAGTGAGAGAGAAGGAGTTGTTCTAGAAAAATTGCCGTACTCTTCATCCGGTATTGTCATTTCTTTTATTCCCGAGATCTAGCTGTTTTCAACTGCATTCTTCTGTGTTACGGCTACCATCCACATTTGCACGCTTGATGTCACGGGGGGAAAAGAATTCAAAAGGACGAGCCGCCAAAATACGTGGAATATGTAGTTTTGAGAGGAAGTGTACATAAAAAGATATTTTTCGTTCTCTGTGTATATATTAAAATAGGTATATATGTAAACATGAAAATATGTAGAGAGAGAGACGTACATGAGTGTCAGCGCATACGTGCGCACGTATGGACGCTGTCGTGCATATGTGCTTGCAAGACTGTAGGCGCGATGTAGTGTTTGAAAGAAAGAATGTACCTCCTTTTTTGGTCTTCTCACGCCTTTTTACGCAAGTGTTCTTGCGCAACGCTCTTCTCCACCAGCAATGACAACCGTTCTTCCAGCTCAGAGTTGTGGTCCGACGTCTACGTACGAACATACTTGTATGTGGAGGGATTGTAGAAATGTAGGTGACAATACTCGCCCGTGGAGTTGTGTGTGTGCGTACACGTATGTACACTTCTAAAGAACTATTTGTACACGAGTGGTACGTATGGAGATGTGTGTGGACGTGTGTGTCTCTATGTAACTGGAACTTGGACGTTTATTGGTGTATGCATCTGTACCCGACTGTAAACCACGTACGAATACATGCGTGTTCATCTGCGGATCGAGATATACGTAGGCGTGTTGTTATCATGATTGGCTGATGCTTGGTGAAAGGATTGACTAGTGCTTGTGTGTGTCTCGCTCGCTGGCGGCTTCCTTGCACAGTCCACTTTAACTTTCGCCTACAACAAAGTGACCGTCTTTCGCACCGATATAACGGAGTTGTGATTTCTTGTTTTTGTGGCTTCAGTGATAATCCACAAGTAAAGACCTCATATACCCGACGATCGTTTTGTATTTTGCACCGGGCTTTTCTGACAAAGAGGGAATATTGCTTCACGTGAAGCCTTTGTGTGAATTTAGAAGAAGAGCGGACCGCTCTCTCGCCACTTACTCTGTTCTCGACTGCACAGAAGCGGCTTGCAACTACACACTATGCAGTTGTTGATCTAAATGCAAAGAAGATGCCGCTCTCTGTCATCCCCCAGTTGTCATTTCTTGCAGAGCAAAAGAAATCTTTTTCCTTGCGGCCATTTGGATACTTTTTTACTCGATGGACACCTGCTGCTCGAGTGAAGTGTACGCACTTTTTTTTCACGTGTTGCTACGCAGAGAGTCAAATCAGCAAAATGTGCTCACGTTGAAACCTGCTTTCGTTCTTGAGGCTGTTCTGTATATTCAAGCAAATCGAATTCTTTCTTCCTATATAGTAACGAAAGAAGGAAAAAACTAATTCCGTACGTATACAATGCCTAGAAGCGAAACACTCACCACGCGCGTCGTCACACCTCGGCAGCGCAACGATTTTCGCAGCTCATCGTGCAAATGATACACACTTTCCAGTCGACGACTAATTGTGTGTACAGTACACAGTGACATCTAAGAAGGCGACAGAATACTGCATCGATGTTATTTCCGCAACTTTTTGCGGTAGTTTCCTGAAACGCATCCGGTTTCAACGCACATTAACGCTTTGTCCGCGTCTACAGTCGACACGTGCACACTACTTTCTTCGTTCTCTATTGCAGAAGAGCAGAGACGAGCACCGCTTTATTCATAAGAGACAAGCTCAGAAAACTAAACCTGGCGCAGCCTAAGTAGGTGGTTTCCGGATGTATTCCTGTGTATTCTGAAAACGGACTACTCAAGAATACGTTGCATTTCCATCAGAACATTTCTCAACGTGGGCGCTCAAAGCCCACAATATTGAGGGACCTGTAGATTTTATGCGGAATTCTTCTTAAAAAACGTGACAGAGCTGAAAAGATTATCGCTGTTGACTTTCAAGCTCGCTAATCACCAGTGCAACAGACAACGCGTAGTTCGAAGACGGACATCATAGGTTGAGTAGTTTCCCATCACAATCTCTTTCCAGGTGTGTGATCAGTTTCCAAGTGACGAGTGCTCCAATGCGCCGCGCACACTTCAGTCCTGCGTGTATATCCAAATGCACTTTACAGATTTATCAGAGCGTGGAGACTTCAAGGTACACTTCACCTGACTACGCTTCACACATCTGTACTACTGTATAGTTTGGTCTCCTCGATACAGCTGCGCATGATTGCAACCATTCCACGAGTGAATACAGCGTGTCTGGGGGAACTGTCCTTGCAGCAGTTGCTGCACATGGCCAAGTTGTAGTACACAAAAAGCACGTGTAAACAACTGTGGAGATTAGAACACGTACGAAGATTCTGCTCGAACGCACGGAGCTTCACCGGCAGACCCACTTGTGCGTCTGCGAGAGACGAAAACGTCGCCAGTACACGCCACGAACATATATATATATATAATATACATGTATATGTTCGTGGCGTGTACTGATTCAGAAGGTGTCGATGTTCAAAGATACACACGTTGTCTGTAGGTATTTTGGTGTTATGTGGGGAGAGTATACGAGTCCGCTTGTAGCTGTTGTTGTGTCGACAAGTTCCGCATATTCGTACGGGTTGACATGACTTCATTGCACTGCACCAAAGTCGGGGGTCTCCTTTCAGGTGAATATGTATGGCTTATATATATTTATTATATATATGTATACGTTCCGTCGACGGGTTTCGTGCTTACAAGTTTACTGATACGCTTTGCTTAAGAACGCTTATTTAAGCGTTCGCCACCATTGTCACGTCAAGTCAATCATACACAAAACGAGTGCTCCTTCTGAACAGTAATGTGGCGCCGACGTATGCGCGCACTTGTACGCACGCGTTCTTCGCAAATGATTTCGCGTGTCTTCGTTGTGAGCTTGATACGAGTTGTGACATGTAAACTGATGGTGGCCATTGTATATCCGGCTTGGCTGATACGTCATTGACAAATATCCAATCACAATGTGAGGTGCGTGCACGTTAACTTCGTTTCTCTCTCGTGTAACTGGTGCGACACTGGCCAAACACGGAAAGGTGTAAGTCACTGCAGCGCCTAAGGAAAAGTGGACGGGAAACAGATGTCGCTTGCAGGCAAAAGGCAGCGAACAAAACTGATAATCGTCTACGTGTGCGCATACGCACTGACACCCGCGTGTACATGTATGCATATAGATGCGCCTATGCGCATATGTATACATCCTTGCATTTGTTTCTCCATCAACGTACATATGTGTATATATGTACATATACATACATGTATATGCAAGTAGCACAGTAGTGTTTGAAAAGCATGAATACGTGACCACCGCCCGTGGCGGCGTGGCTGCGCTTTGCGGGGGCAGATTCGATATACTGGATTGAATCCTTGCTAAATTTTCTCAAAGGGTAACCCCAATCGATATCTAATTTCACCCCCGCCTGCGCAGATCCTCTGTACATTTTACGAAGGAGGACTGCCGCTCTCGCATGTAAGCCTCACTCATTGGCTTTCATGTCTTCTTCTCGAAGTGCACGTTCAGACAGGGGAGGAGGGATGGACCCTCTGCGGTTTGCCGTCGCCAGAATGCTCACTGTCAAGGATGGTTTTGAGAATGTGAACTGTCTTCATCTGTCCTGTTGTAACGAGTGCCCGCGGAAGTCATCATGCAGCTAGGAATGTCTGCGAGGCTACTATCGAGCATGTTACGTGATTCACGCACTTACAGACATGATGACATGCACGTCTGCGACAACGGGTATTTCCGACATACGGTGTGCGTTGAATGCTCACAGTCATTTGGTCAACGGTAAGAGTGAAATTTTCACAGAGCAAGCCTTCTGCTACGCAAACACCACTCATCCAAAGTCGCCTGTGCGTAGTGACCTCCTCAGTAGAAGCGGCTGCAGGCAAAAGAGGGCAAAATTTGTTTCTTTGCTAAAAACAATTACGAGTATTTACACACATGTGTACCGGTATACATAATGTTGCAGCGTACGTCTGAGTCAGCACTCACGCACAAATGTCCAGCCGACTTCCCGTATGCGTTTCTTATGCATGTGAAGAAATGTATAAAAAAGATAAACGTACATGTAAGTAATGCAAGAGCATATACTGTATACCAACGAATACATGTACACACACACGGTGGTGTCACCTCTTCCAACTTGCTCAGCATGATTTCTTCAGCTCCGCCTTTTCTCCGGTATGTTTGCCCTTCTTTTCAAGCAAAAAAGCTTCAGAATGTCTAAAGGTCTGTTATGTGCCTTTTCCTGTACACACACCCTCTGAACGAACTTATTTTTGAAACTGTGGCTCCTCCCGCCGTACTTCGAGAAATCAATTTCATCAGGATCTTCGTCCACAGCCGCTGCATATACTATAGGGCGTACACGGGGGGATTTGTCGTCATGGGGTGTCCACTGTTTTTTGAAGATAGGGATGATGATGGGTCCTCCTAAGTACGCAACGGGATGAGGCACTGGCCATTTGTGCCAGATAGCGTGGGTCAAAACGTCGCAACAGAAACTCTCTTCGAGTTGCGGTGCGTTATGTGGTACGAGCAGCAAAAAACGTGAAGACGCCAGGAGGCTGAAGCCTGTCAAATTCAGGTTGAAGTGAGGAGAAAAATCAGCCTGAAGGATCTGGAGGACGCACGAAGCAGGGACAGACTCGCATGCGATACACACATATGCATACATACGTTTGTAAGTATACGTACACATACATATACATATATACATATATATATATATATGTTTGTACAGACACACAGAAGCGCAAATACGTAAACATTTTACAATGCTTCGACCAACAGTGCTTGCGAGTTGCAGCTTTTCCAGCGACAAGAGGAACTCTACGCACACTGCGTCGAGTCGGAAATGAATGAAAGGCGAGGAGATGCGGAGACAAGGCTGGTAGAGTGAGGGTAGAGTGGGACATGACTGTACAGGGTTTCCATCCACCTGGATACGTACTGCTACCAGTCGTAGGTGAGGGGCTGCATGCATTCCCGTAGACGTTCTGCAGGATCCGGCGCTACAACTTCATGTGTGGATATGGCTCTACATATACAAAGAAAAGTAGACTGGTGCATAACCACAAGAAGCGATGGATTGTGGGTGCCATAGAATGTACACGTAACAGTTGTTTCTCAGCACTCCAAGACAGGGAAATACACGTAGAACTAAACGAAGACTAAGAGAGTTAACTGCATCGATGCAGGCCTGCAAAAGCTCTTCAGCAGTGTGGTGCTGCGGAACATTGAAACAGGTCCCTCTGTTGAAATTCATATTCACCGATTGTTTACAAGCGTGTGCGTGCTCTTTTCTGAACCTTCCCTCGCTCTTACGTCTCCCGACTACCCCGACTGCTGTGCACTTCTACAGTCGTTCATCCTACGCAATTTCATAATCTTGTGAAGTACCTGACGCATCTGTGTATAATTCTACGTATTCATTTTTCTGTGTGAAAAGGAAGGCACCTGAAAATGTACTGTATTATTCGCAGACACCTGACAACAGTCAGCTGCCGTTGACGGTTTCCAGCTTTCTCCAGTTCACCGATTATCTACTACTTCCTCATTCTTATACCGCTTATGAATACACGTGTACGCGTCCGCTTTTACAATTCGGTATAGCTATGACGGAGACGACGGCGTGCTTCCATAGTCATTCACGCTAAACACCTCTCTCCCTTGCATGTAATTGTAGTCCCGTTCTTGTCTTCTACGTCGGGTGACGCAGTACGTATTGTTTTCACAGCAAACGGGGAGCATGCTAGTGTGTCACATAGGAGGAGTCAGTCACAGAAGACAAATTCTGATGTACTGCCTGAAAATTGATAGGGCCACCTTCGGATTCGTACCCGATGAGCTTTCCAAAATGCTGCCTCGTATTCATTTTTTGATCTTTGATGCCCCTCGGCAGTGGCCGAAGTGCCTTCTTCGGGTATGACAGGCACTAGAACGTGGAGTAAATCCAAGTCTTTGAGGTGATCTGCAATACGCAAGGCCGTGCAGAGCGCCGCGTGTCAGGCATATATATGTACACATATATATGTATATATATTCATATATATATATATGTATACCTCATTCCAAGACTTCCCCTAATAGAAGAGTACCCTATGATCTTTTTCTTCCTTGAGTCTTCTGAAGAAACGAGTTCCGGACTGGTACCGCACAAGATTAGCCAGGTACACAGGTTACGAGCAGCTATTTGCTCACGTGGAATTCCTTTGTATGACGTACCAACTGTAGGTTACGCACATGGCGGATCGAAGAAGGCAACCCACTCGTGTGCCCTTCTACTAGTTCCCGCCAACTGCCTCGAGTGGAAGCAACTTTCAAATTCTTGTGTTCTCGTCTGCGTGATTGGGCCATTTAATACGCGTGTATATTGGGTGAAACCGGCCTCACAACATAACCTCTTCTGTCGTAGGTGTCTGCTGGGTTTCTGCCGAGGCATTCCACATTGCCTTCCTCTGAAAAATGAACGTTCAAAGATGGTGACGCCAAACGCCTTCCGCAGAGACAAGACTATTGCCTGACTGTCTGCAACAATATAATGTAGCTGGAATTGCTCTTCCAGAAGACGCCTAATTTTGCAAGCAGTACGACGGGTGTACTTCATTAGAGTGAGATCCTCTGCTACTCCGCGAATCCTTCCACCACTGTGTCTGTTCCGCTTTGGAGGAAATCAGGAAACTCTTTTCCTCATGGAATTCGCGACTGTAACTTGTCGTCTTCACAGTCGTCGAGAGGACTTACACAACTGCTGCTGCAAAGCAACCTCGATTTGCCTCTCAAACAGGAAATTGACTCGTTTTCCCTTCTTGGGGTCCTCGTAGTTTTGATCGAGAGGCAAAGGGAGAATCTGTCAAAGATCAGTACAGAGAACATTACACGGTCGTATCACCATCTCACAGTTTGGAAACAGACGCGTGTGGGGCTGCCTTTGTTGTGTCTGGTTGTATGCGTACGGGAATGTGTCCAAAAAATAGCACACAGTTCAAAAATGCTATGGAATGGGGTAGCGGCCATATGCGGCGTCAACCTAGGCACAACTCTTGCAGAACGTGCCTGCGTCGTAGGACAAATTCTTTCAAAAGAGAAACATGGCTCTTCGGACGTGGATATTTGCGCAGAAGAATAGGAGTGCAGTCTTTTTCAAATTTTACTTTTTCTTCTCACACCCGCGAAAGTGGTTGCGTAGGAATGGGTACACCCGTATTGTTTAGAGGGTCGTCTTCTGTTATCTTTTTTCACTTGTGCACCTTCCAAACAGAAATCTGAAGCATACTGCAGGCTGAATGTGAGAATCTCTATAGCAAATTTGTGCTATATTGACGACTGGCTGGAGGCTGCCCTAATGAATAATTTGGCGCTCGTGCATCACTATCCGCACATGTCGCACAAGTGGAGGGAATCGCAAACGTGTTGCAAATGCTTGCTATAAACCACGCGAGAGCACGGATTTGGTGCGCCGCCCATGATACCAGTGAGTAACAAGCACATAAAATTTTAGCGCGAGAGGGCTCGTACCAGGCAGGCGCAAAGAAGAAGAGGACCACTTTCTAAATAACGGACGCTTACGTGAATGTGAGTGTCGATTGGTCGGCGGTGGTCTGGCCAGCGCTCTGGTAAGAATTGGAAAGCAGCGAGGACATTATTTTTGTCTAGGATTTCTTTGAGAGCCTCCCTGAAAAGCATCTGCATACAAAGAGATATTTATGGTAAGATCAGCTTAAGATGGCGATGGCAAATGAGTTTGCAGAACAGTTGTAAGCATGCTCGGAATTGCCCGGTATTAGGAACACCCCCTAAATGCACCTGAATACAAATCAAGGTAAGTTCATTTTTGGAGGACAACGAGGAATGTATTTAAGAAGCAGCAGCAAGCATATCCCAAGTTGCACCCAACCGAAAATAACTACGACGATGCATGTACGAGAGTTTCCAAATAGCTGATACGACCAGTAGGGTCTGTGTCCTCTTCCGTCAAAAGCTTCGCCAATTTCATTACTTTATTTGTATTCTTGTGTTGTGGCTGGTCTACGCGCGTAATGCCGGAGCCTGCAAATTATTCTCTGATGAGCTCCACTGTGTCTCTTTTCCCCCTTGCATTATAGGTGCATCAGTGTCCTCTTCCAAACCTTTGATAGTTTCCTTCACTATTCTCCACTGAAAGCTTTACTGCCTTTTTCTCCTTTTTTCAGGCTTTAATGCTGCACTCTGCCGTTGAGATCGACTCATCCCGTGACAGAGAGTACAGCTTCTCTACTGTCGTCACCCGGTTCCTCTGCAAATGCTTGGACAACGAAGATGACCGAGGTGGAAGTTATGTGTCAGAGACACGTTTCGTAGGTCTTTACAGCCTCCACACGTTTTTCTTCAGTTTTCGCAAACAATGCTCCTTCCATATATGTACAGCGAAGATAGATACAAGCGGGACTGCAATTCTGTCTCAGACAATTGCAGTTCCATATCATCTTGAAAGAAATCTAGGTCCGAACTGCTGGTAACGCGGTCTACCACCAAGGCGGAGAAAGCCCACAAGGCTATCGTGCTCAAACCTTCATACAGGAGTGCAGTGCTAGCTTCCTGGCTCAAAACGTCAGCCTACGTATATGCATGTGTACGTACGTTTATGTAACAACACGCGGAATTGATTCCTCGAGGAAGAACTATGCATAGAACCAATGAGACAGGAAAACTGCTGTTGCTCTTGATAGGCCGCTGCTGCTTGCAGCACAAAGGACAGTACTACTGCGCGTAGCGCTTTCTGTACTACCAGTGCAGACTTCGTACGGGAAAATCTGCAGACCTACGCATACATCCATGTATTTCTCGGTACATGATAATACACGATAACCGTTTATGTATGTTCATCAGTTAATCAACCTACTCACGTGCCAGGCATTCTGCATACCTACGTGTTTATGTGCCAACAGGGTCGTGCATGCAAACATTCTTAGTTAGACATTTATATGCGTTGTAAGGTAACGAATCTGTTGCAGAGCCTGAGCATTTAACACATTCGTTGCTACCATGTGTCCGCTTCGCTGCTGGTGGGAAGCTGTCTCTACCTGCTTTTTGTCGAACTTTACTCAGCCGCTGCTGCACGCACTGCGGTAGTTGTATTCGTTCAAGTTGTATGTCGTACGGCTTCAAACCATCACATTTTGCCTACATGGTCAAGATTTGATGTCGCATACACATTGCATTCCTACAGCTTTCCGGTCCGCCTCTCTACTTTTCATTTCTGTAGCTTTCATTCTCCTTACCAGTCGTCCGGCAGAAGTCCTCGAAACACATCCCTTACAAGGCGGCGATGCAACCGGTAGAACTTCTCTCTCACGTAAAAACTCATTTTTCTTCTTTGTTGAGGAGCAGAAAAACACGCGTTGAGTTCTGCTGCTGCAACAGTCGCGAACTGCGGGAACACCCCAGGAAACAGTCGTCAACGCATATCAGTTTCGTGTGGTAAGCTGTGATTCTCAACACATATATCCTTAAACATACGCCACAACATGTCTACACAAAAACAGAAATATACATCTATAGAATCGGCGACCCTCCTGTTGGTTCGATTGTCTTCAGCGTTTTATAATAAGCACGCAGACGGTTATTCTGAGCACGGTCTTGAAGGAGACGCATTAGGATACACCGTCGCTGCAGCTTTGCATCAAGTAGTGTACAAAGCATCCGAGTGGAGTGTACGTAAATGCAGTCATGAACATGTGTGCACAGCATACACGTGCAGCGCAGGAGTGTCACACGGCAAGCAGACTACCTTTGTATGGCCAGGAAGCGCAGTGCATACTCGAGGCAGCAAGCATAGATCAAACTGGACCCTGCCCTCTGTGCACACATGGGCACACTACAAGCCGTCCTTTGCAATTGTTGCGGCCTTATTCTCTGATTCATTCCGTCTCACTTCCACACAGTTTGGTTCATCCCGTCTCGCTTCCACGCAGTTTGGCGTAGTTATTGTACATACTGGCTCTTTTCGTTCCCCTCTATCAGTGGAGAATAATTATATGCGCAAGGAGGGACCTTTGTTTTAACCCATCGCATAAGAAGCAAAAGCTGTTTGTTTTGGTTTTGAGGTTTGCACTTGGCATCTTTAGGACAAACGCAGAACGTACTCACTGTCCAATAGCTCACCCCTGTACAGTGTGTAACTTGAACCAGAGAGAAATTGCTTTGCAGTTTGTGCTCAAGTCTCCACTGAAATGCTTTTACGTCGCAGCGACTCTTCTTTCCGTCCATTGAACCATTACTGTTTGCAGACGTCACTCCAGTGTAGAGCCTACAAACTCCTACGCATGGCTGCGGTAGTCCTACCCCTGCCATACTTTATGACGCCCACTTTTCTTAAACAAAAGAGTCGGTGCATCAGCATCTAATACACTTTGCAATCTATCTTCCTTTCCTTTCTGCAGTCTACGTACACTTCTTCGTCCATCCGCTATATATAGGCACACTACGTCTAATGCAATCATTGACAACGCACCAATTCATGCAGCGTTCTTACCTGGTCGATATCTTCGTTTTCTTTCAAAGAAAACGTAACTTTTCTGCAGTGGAAGAAGACCTTCATTCTGTCCACTTCGTCTTCATCTTTGTCTTCAGAGGACCGCAAAGTAATGCATACATCAGGTGCAGAGACAAGCTCCACAAAAGCCCGACACACTGGCTGAAGAAGTGGACACACACACAGATCCCAACAGTTTGTGCTCCAATCATGTACACCTCTATTAGTCTGAAGGATAGAATCTCGGACTGTGTCATGTTTCCATGTCTACCTTTACGTTCGTGGAAGTAGGACTATTCTGCGTGGTACCCCCAACATCAATAGGAGGCTCGTGGAATATTAAACAAGCTGTACGGCTAAACAAGTGGCGCCGTCGTGTCTCCGGTATTCGCAAACCCTGTTTTCAGTGTCTTTGTGAAGCGATTAAAAAGTATGCGCCGTGACTGTGCCCTCAAAGTGCTCACTGCATTGTCCCGGAAATGCAGCTAAATTCCTCATCGTCAACCTACAAATACACTTGTGTACGCATACATATATATATGTATATATACACATGTGTATCTTTATATGTAGATGATTAGTACGTGTTCAGACTTGTCATGCCAACTTGTTTCATGGTACGCTGGCACACCCTCTAAGGGTTTGCAAAAGAAGAGTGAAACACCTGAAGTGCTCTACAGGAAAATCTTAAGCGCACAGACGCGCACATACCCGCCGCGCAGATAAGCTTGTATACGCGTACGTGCGTACACCTTCTGGTATGTATATGCGTGCTGTCTCCCAGGAGTAGCTAACATACTGGTGTAGCTATGTGGTCATCTGTCTTGCACTGGGCCACACTTTCGCGTAGTTGAGCTTCTCCTAACAGACTCTAAAAGCCAGCATCATTAGAAACGCCCATTTTGTGCAGCTTCTCTTTACAGAAATTTATGCAGAGATTCACGCTGTGTACAGCTGTATATAGCTCGTCATGAATATACGCGTGTGCGTACGTGTGTGAGCTGAAAAAACAAGTACGAGCATGCGGAAAGTCCACATGCGCCTCGCGCGTACCAGAGAAGTGGTAACGTTGTCCAAGATGTACCCGCAGCGAGAAACAGCGGAAAGAGGGAATCTCATTCGGTCTCTGCCTGTGAAAGTAGACTCAGAATACACATCAAAAGTGCCGGATTACGAACTGACTACCAATAGACAAGGGTACGTTCTTTAGTTAATAGAGGTAGAGACTCTAGCAGGACTCACACTTCCGCAAACAAAGCCCGGACATTTGTTGTGAACGCCTTCGTATCCACGTATATCGTGGTGCGTATACGTCTCTATATAATTTGTGGACTTTTTGCGGAAAGAAGTGAATCCTGCATGAGACTGGCGGGTTTTACTTGAAATAAGTGCGGTTTCTTCTTTTGGCCATCCTTCGCATGGCCATGTATCGCGCCGTCTGGGCGTCTCTTCAGAATACACTGTACGTATGGGTGTGTACGCAAATTTATTGTGGATAAACCTCTTGCAGCTCTGTGCGCTTTTTGTGTGCGCGCACCTTTGTATTTGTCAGATTCACTTGTGGCAGCCTCTCAGTAGGTACCAGGTGCTGTCAGCAAAACGGAGGAAATGTCCAAACTGCCTGCCTGGTTCATATTATTGATTCCTCATCCCTCTATTATGTGCATATGAGTGACATCCCAGCCCAGCCGCCACTCAACAAGATAAAAGAACGACAAGATGTAAAGAAGAGAACTTCTTCATTGTGTTTGCGTTGTCGACCTGTCCCTTGGGTTTGATGTCCGACAGTCCTCGGCTGCGCAAACTACCTTGCACTTCTTTGACCGTTCTGTAGGTCTGTGCAGCAGTGAGGAAAGATCAGTCTCACTGTCGAGTTCCGAAACGTTGACGCAAATGGTTCTGGCTCGAGAAGGCTTGAATTTCTCGGGGCACTCTGTGATGATTGCCACGTCCAGCAGTTCTGCCAGCCGAGCCACTACTGGGGCCATTTTCTGGGCTTCATTTTTACCTGCAATTATTGCCGAGGTAAACTCAGACGAGCTGATGTGTTGAAGGTGATTCATCCGCACAGTGCAACAAACGAAGCAGAAGTCTCTGGTGCGTCTCCGTTCAGGCGACGCCCTACTACGGATACACGTGCATTCACGTATATCCTATAGACAGCAAGTATGCGCATATCTATGCGTCCTTCCAACGTTACCAGCAAGAGGGTGCCTATCAGATAACTTCAAATGGTGTGCTGCCCGCCGGCAGCTGCTTACCTTCGTGGGTGGGACACCAGTGCACGAGTATATGAGTTGACACCTAAGTGAGTGGAGGTGAACATGCGCACCACTGCGGTGGCGCCGAAGGAGAGGTGATCAAGGTCAAGAATAAAGGTATATTTTGGTCCTATTTCAAATGGACGTCGGAATTGTGTGTGCAAAAAGGACGCACTGGGCTGTGTTGCTTACATCGTAGGGAGAATTCAGGCACAGTAAGGACCGCCAAATACGCGTACGCAGTTGAGGTCTTTCGGCACTCAAGGCTCCAAATCATTATACACACTCCCGCACTACGGAAGCTGCAGACTTGCCCTAAAGCGAGGAGAATTTATCGAGGCGTAGGGTTCCTGCAGTTTACGACTGTGTAAGTACGTAGTTTCTCGAATAAAGTGTTCCGTATTGCAAATCGACGTAGACGTCGGCCATAAGAACACCAAAAATCGAAGTGTATATCCGGCCGAGGCGTATTTTTCTGTCCTCCTGATCCTTTCTTCTTTTTCAGACAACACCTCATGATGATACGTCGCTGTGCTTGTATCCATGAGATTATCACTTTTGCGCACGGCAGGATCAGTGTTGCAGAACAGTTGGCGAACAAGCTGCGTATGTCACGACTCTGGTAGTGTGTGACCAATAATGACCTTGAGCACACCCTGTATTCAGGGAGGCGTCTTCGTGTACATTCAGTGGAGGGAAAATTTCCGGACACAGTCGGACACGGTGTACTTGTGTAGTTGCAAATAACAGCATTACCCGGTGCACATGTGTTTGTCCACATGGATGGCTTTGTCTGGAAACGGATTTAAAACCCACGTGTGGCTGTGTGAGAGACCTCGCGTTCAACGAGAAAAATGATGAGCATGTACGTACAGCGTAACATCAAGCCACTCACCTGTATGTGAAAAATTGTAGGCGTAGAGATTTATACCACAAAGTTTCTTCGTAGACCCCCTTTTAGAACAGGGCGATCAGGTGATGCTACGCAGATGCATTTTCTGTTGATTTTTTACCAAAATTCAACTTCTTTCACACCCCTTAATTACCTGCATCAAAAACGCTATCATTTGCCTGCAGTTTCCCATAGTTTCATTTTCCTGCCCATCCGTCGAAAAGGTGCAGTAAGTATTCCAAAATACTTGTATTTCGTGAATTTACAATAATGCACGTGGAGGTCGTATGCGCATATGTGAGCCAAAGTTGGCGGAGACTCATACTATTATCAAAGGTATGGATGCATACGTTAAGGGTTCATATGTGAATTAAAGTAGGCGGAGACTCATACTATCATCAAAGGTATGGGTGCATACGCTGAGGGTTCGCCCGCATCCTGCTAGCCGTCTATTCACTTTGCAGCAGGAATGTGTTAACTAGGATCTTTTTAAGCGCTTACTTCTTCAAGAATCAAACACGATAGAAGAAAAGCTTACACCATAAGATTCAGCCACCTGCAACCACTTGTTCCGAACAGGTGGTGGACTGTGCATTCAAACTGCGGCAGCTTACTGTAGAAGCAGCAAATTTTCTTGTTAGTTTTGAGGCAGTCCAAAACTTTGTGGTCGGTCACCGTAACGAGGTACTTCTTTGGGACGAGAAAGAAATGCTGCTGCGTAATAGGTTCGTCAGCCAGTACCACGTAGTGTGTGCGCTTGACAGAGGCTTCTTTTCGTGGAAGCATGGAATCCAGCACGAAAGCATCTGCCATGTACTGGAACCCGGTCCTCAATGCCATGTTTGCCTGATTTCGCTGACGGAGTCCTGCAACTCCCCATACAAGAAAAGCTAATCCATTTTGAATCTCGTGCGTTACTCGTACGTGCTGGGGTGCATACAGATCAAGAAGCACGTCCTCATTGTTATCCGAAACAAGATCTACATTCTGAACAGGTTTTCCTTGTGCGTCCGCTTCTGTTTTTCCTAAAGAAAATGCTGCAGAACCGATCGCAGTCCCGGCCACGCTCACAGCATGTCCTGTTAGCGCTGATCCTACATCTGGTCGCGAACAAGCAGCTGGAACTTCGACCCCGCGTGACGATCCTGGCTGTAACAAATTTGTCGCTGCCTCCTCCGTTGCTGTTGCCGCTGGAGAGGAACTCGCTGCTGCTGCGTAGTCCGCTGCAGGCACTGCAGTTGAAGCTACGGCTGCTGTTGTTTGTGCACCTGTAGCGTTTGTAGCTGCTGCTTCTGCTGCGTCTTCCAGGACACATGGAGGCATTTGGGTGAAGAGCAGTTCTACACTGCGTCGTTTCACCTCTGCAAGAATTCCTGGCCCGTTTTTCGTTTCGAACGCAGCTTTCCTAAATTGTTGTTCGTTGACTTTTGCAAGCTCTAAGACCAAGTCAGGCATATCTTCTTCAGCAATATCAGGCTCTTGTTGAGGAAGCTTGTACTTAGACGTCAGCAAGTCAAAGAAATTGACGTCGTCTCCTATTAGCTGCCCTTCGCGCGTGTACACCACCAGTCGTTTATCAATGCCTTGCCACTCTTCGTCTAAGTGAACAACAGATGGTCCAGAATACAATATTCCTTCCTGGGCAGTGCGTGCATGTCGATGCCTCCTCATTCATAGAGAACTCGATTCAGAACGCTCACACAGGAACGATATAGAAGTAGGGAGAGGTTGAATCGATGTACGCGTAGACGCACACAATGCCCCTGTCTATCCTTCCTTGTCACAGTCTCTCTTGCAGAGGTCCCCCATGCAGATTCACACTTAAATACAAATCTACGAATATTTCTCGCCACAGTTCACCTGTCCCGATACGGGCCATCAGCTGGATATAGCCAGCAACGTGCTACACGACGTCTATACCAAGCCGTACGATTCTATTCTGTGTACACGTTATCAGTAGGGGCAAGTGGCCAGAGTGTCAGAGTCACTTTTCAACTGCACGCCTCCGCAACGTCTCCAACATGCTCTGCTCATGTTCAGATGTTGAGAACGTGGACAGATCAATTCCCGCGGCTTCCAAGCCACATGAGTTTACCGTGGAGACCTGTAACAGAAGCATATGTGTGACAGGCCTTTTATGCATCCGAGCACAGAAAATTTCCTAATGAGATCTAAATTTTTGTATGAAGCTGCGTACGGCGAGGACCCCAGAAGCACACGGGTTTACGTGGAACATGATCACTGCTTTGGGTCGCCAGGTGGCCGTATATCCGTGTTGCGTTAATGGATGATTTGCAGGCTTTTCCTAACAGCATCTCTCTTGGGGGTCGATGCTTAATAGGTGTATGCGGCGAGCAGATTGTTCAGTTATTGACACACGTGCACACGATTGTCTACCCACACGGCCTACAAGGTGCGCAGGTCGTAGATAAGTGCATGGTTAACGTACAAGGTAAGCGTAGAAGTAGCCGAATATACATGCATGTACGTGCGTGTGCGCACTTCGTTACAGCCGTCAGTGTGTAGACGGCCAGGGTCCCCGAGTAGACAAGCACACTTTACGTGAGGAAGCGTAGGTGAGTGCCTGGCTGTAAATGCGTAAAACGCCAAAGTTCTCTGTGAGGAAACACGGAGACCCACAGTATTCTATGCACAAATAAGGAATGCACTTAAATCGGTCGGTGCATACACAGCTGCAAGGCCAGCCACCATATAATAAGCGTCCATCGTCAGGACTCTGCTGCTTAAAACATCTTAACCACTTACACAAGACATTCTTGTACCTACCCGCACGTAAATTTGCACGGAAAACACAGGACTTCGAATCTGCTTGCAAAGGACCTGAGCTAGCTGTAGAACACTCGCAAATCCGAAACTTGTAGCGGGACGTCGCAACCGTTCGTTACACACACTGTTAGGTTAATATGTGTGCGAACCTGAGTCTATTTTCATAACTATCGACGCAGGCTGCTTACCCTTGAACTTGTACTTGCGCTTGATTTCTTCCACGTGGGATTGATATTCCTCGGGATCGTGCATGTCAAATTCTACGTACAAGTTTGGATAATGAAGCATCAAGCGGCCGGCTGCTAGTTCGCAGCGTGCGAGACGCGGGCAGTCGCATCTTCCAGAAATGATGTAGATCGGCATTGTGCTGGAATATGCAGAATTTTACAGATGAGCCGATAGCAGGACGTTGTCGCGCAGTGGGTGCGGCGCTCTACTGTGTCGGCAAACACAGAGTGTTGCAAGTATTTTATGCACGTGCCCACGCCATAACGGGCCACGTAGTCCTCTTCTGGACCAGTGAACGTGCAAAAATGTATAGCCTCAAGCCTTCCTATCCATGTCTTGCTTGTATATTGAGAACCGTGTGTTCATCGAGATCTAGGTGATAGCTTCCGTGACTGATTCCAACGTTCACGGACGTGCGCTCAAGCAGTCGCTCATCATGCAGTTTGTGAGTCTAGTACGCCTCTACCGACAGCTTTGGGTAAGTAAAATCGACACTTCTCTTCATATGCGTCAAACGCTGTCCACTCTCACTTACTCTGCATGCGGTTCACGAATGCAGCAGGGTGGTCTCAAGTGTGAGGCGCGGGGCTGATGGCCCCTCACCTTTGCACGTAAATTCACGAAGTTAATCGCGAGTACTCCTCTATGGGCATATAGAACTATGTTTTACTTAAATGGAACGTGCACGAGTTTCCTCGCGAATAGATCCGCAGAAGCGTTACGCGTCAAGTACGTCACCACAATCAGGTTCAACTCTAGCAGTCAACCGAGCGCGCATACGTACCTTGGCTGTGAGTATACACGTGTACATTGGTAAGCCCCTCGTTCTCACTGTCCGTGTTCTCCCCTATCTACATACGTATGCGTGTATATGCGTGGTTTTCTCTTGTCTTTTATGTCTGCGAAGTCGCAGTACACACGCGGACGTCGAGTGCATGTAGGTGTATAGAGGTTTACTTAGCTTGCAGATTTTGTGCGAAGCTTGGAAGGGTAAATTTCTATCGCGTTTTCTCTTGATACGCCTAGTGGTACAGGTGTTCCTAGACAGGGCGTAGAGAGGCATGCATAAAGTATAGCAGTTGTAACCGTACTTGCTGTGTTTGCACATGCGCACTTAGTGTCTATTATATGTGGAGACCTCTGGGAGGAGTCTAATGAAATGCATCCGGAGGAACTTAAAAAAACAAAAATGGTCCACCTTCAGTGCAGCCCTGTTTGCAGGCCGCATACTTATGATGTGCGCTTTGGGTCGGTCGAAACCACACGCTAGTCGGTTGTACGTTCAGGCAAGAACAGACCCGTAGTTCTGTGTCGCGCCTCTGTGTTGTCAACAATGCATATGAGACCTGATGTTCCTAGCAAGGGTGAACCCCCGTACTCTTCAGTGTTCCAGGCAGGCCCACGCAAGAATATATGTACTCACGGTGTTTCCACGGACTTCTGGTACATCTGCGACGGGCGCAGACGTGGCCAACAGTGGTCTGGGGCTTTCGTTGTCTCGTTGCTTGTAGATTAGTTAAAAAAGGCCTACGTGTGGTTCAGTAATTTCTCTCATTTGACCCAATGCTCTTTCGCCATCTCCAAAAGAAACCACGACGCAAAGAGGCGACCAAATGGTGCTTTCACATTTCTTTCAGTGCACGGTGACACTTATTTATGACGTTGACACTGTACATAAACGTGAAGATTAAGCAGCTTTTTCAGTCGCTGCTGAAGCCCCTTTCCTTTGCACCGTTTACGGTGTTTCGTAGAAATCGCCGCTCTCCCCCATATATCTCCTGTTCACTTTCACTTACATAGCTCCTTCCCTTCAGCATATGTGTTCACCTGTTTTCCGGCGTAAGAGCGGCTGTCCTAGACAGTCTGTTCTGAACTTCTCCGTCTATCCTGGCGCCAGTTAAAGTCATCACATTGTGCTCGAGACACGTATTTACTTCTCTATCAGCACGCAACCGTGCCTTTCATCCTACCCGTACCCTCCCCACTCTTCACTCCTTATCTCGTTCCGCCTTGCAACACACGTCCACACTTTTCTTTTCCCGTACGCCTGTTTTTTCGTCTCTACAAATCTTCGACAAGAAACCTACACACCTGCTCCCACGTTGCTCTACCTATCGTGAGCAGTGGAAGAGTGTCGTGTCCATCTTGGCGCGGCATTCATTTTTGGCCTTGCGCTTCTAGAAAGTCGCGTCTGGATCTGCCTACCTGCGCGGTGGATCGTCGTTACTAGTCTGGGTACACTACGAGTTGAAGGTGTATTTACGCTTGTGTGTGCATCTGTATGTACCTGTGTGTGCTGCTTCATGAAAGTGTAACACGCATTTGAAGTAAAAGTTGCATTCAGTCAATTTGACCTCCTTACAAGGTCGCCGGAACATAGTTTACGTCACCATAGCGTCCTCATCGAAACTGCGTTAAGTCACAGCAGAAGAGCTAGTATTTGCCTTGAATATCTGTTTCCTTTTGTTACCACGGAACCGCTGCATTCCAGCCCTTTAGCAGTCCTTGCTCTACAGGAGCAGCTGACGCCTCTCCGTCATCGCCGGTACACTTCTTTCTACGTGCTTCTCTTTTCTACCGCATTCGTTTGTTCGGTCTTTGTTTGTTCGAGTTTCTGCCGCACACAGGGTGCGTGCACGCACTTCCGCTTAGCTCAAAAAAGCATACGCGTGTCACGTATCTCTACCTTGATCACCGCCCCAAACTTACTGCGGTCACACTTTGCTTTTCCAGTCGTTGATACCATTTTTAACACTCCCCTTTCTGAGTTAAACGTTAATTTTCATAATGGCACCAAAGCTGAAGCAGACGGCTGTGACCGACGAAGAGCACTTCAAAACTCTCATTTACAACGTAGAAGACTCTCGTTTGTTTGTCGTAGATGTCTACGCAACGGCGTGGGGACCATGCAAAATAATGTTGCCGGCGATGACGAGTTTGCTGCCCTTCATAGAGGATTTTGAAGAAAGATGCGAGCTACTCAGTGTGGATGCTTCTCTCGTTCCAGAATTGGCTAAATATAACGGGACTTCCTGCCCAAAATTTCTGTTCTACAAAGAAGGAGCTCTACTTAAAGAAATAACAGGCGCCGACGCCCCTGCTATTGCAAAGGCCATAACCGCTTTACTACCAGATGCTCCACACGCTGCATAAGAGACAGCAATCACGTACTGGTATGTCAGATCTGGTATCTGACGCTCTGCATGCCGCAAAACAGCACAGGTCAGAACTGTCCCGACCTTACATTTACAGTAGGGCGTCTCCATGTTTATTGATCGTTCACGCGTGTCAGGGAAAGCCAAGATCGAAAATTGTTTTCTCTTCGACACGTGCGACTTCGCAAGGTGCAACTAAGGAGGTGTCCTCCACCGATGTACCCCTCTCGTTGCGCAAAGAAGGAGTTACATTTGCAACGTGACGCCTGCCACGAAGCACCAGCAGCGGAATGGGCGCACGCGTTTTTTCATTTCCCTTTCTACTTCCCTTCCCTTTGTTTCTTCTTCCACGTCCTTTGCCTCTCCCTACGGTGATGTCCAACCAAGTAGCGCACTTCTACAGGTGTACAGCCGTCCCCCTGTGGTCACACAGATGAGTTTAAGTGGAGATACTTATGCCTCCGTGACCAGGCTCACACACTCAATAGGAAATCTTGTGGAAGCCCGTCTACATGAGTCCGTATAATTACACTTCCGCTTGCTAGCATGCAGAGGCAAACGTGGCGGAGACACGTCCATACGATTCGCTAGAATCACACATCTTTTTACGTTATCAATCGGGGTGGGTCAAGCTGTTTCGTGAGAGTTACTTCCTCGCTTGCGGAGATGAAGGAGGAAAGCACGGAGGAAGAACGCATTGATTAAGTGGTTATGTGGTTATCTCGGGCCCGTGTAAATGTAAATTAGCATCCATCTGTACACAGTTGGGACTGAAGTGGCTGTGTGGTTAAGTCGCGTCGACGTCATCAAACGTCAATCAATATTCACCTTGATACAACTGGGAAATCATTTTGCTAACGTCCTGATATATGACTTGGATAAAGTGCGTCTGAGTTGTGTTGTTCACATTGTCGCACAACCACAGTGATTCTCTAAACCCTGATGCGGATAAGCACGCGTGCCGGTATGTGACAGCCCTTGTACAATCCACATCAAATCTTCTATAGCCGGAGGTCAGCCTGCGCTGCAACGTCACGGCGGTGGACTATGCCGCTGGTGCCACTGCACTGAGTGCTGTTTTTCTTCCGTGTCTTGCAGCACACATACACGCGCAGGGGCAAAAATATTCGCATTTACAGATATATATACGTAGGAAACGAGAAGCTAAAAGTCGAGACGAACATGCGGAAAATAAAGTGCAAAACAATGTGCTTCTCGTGTGAACGGGCACGCGTTGGATCAGAGGAAAAACGCCTTCGTCTGGTCGCGTGTTACCCACGAAAAAGCGGGACAGGCAGGGAATTAAAAAGAAGAGGACGCCGCGTGCAAATATTAGAAACGTCGCATGGCAACCGTTTCTCCTGTTCATTACCTGAATCGCTAGGGTGTGTTGTGAGCTTTTCCCGTGCCAAATATTAGCCGAATGTACGTCTTCCAGTGAATACATTTCACTACATGGTCTACCGGAAGCGATCCACGTCGTGCAAAGCAGATCACATCCTTGATGTACACGTGGGTGGAGGTGTGTGTATGTTGAAGTAGGTACTTTAGATACATACATATCTACATGTATACGTGTACACGGACGGACCTCACCGTGCAGTTGCACGTGAGTGTCTCTACGTATGCAGCCGTGGATCCCATGGTTTGTAGCAGAGAGACCGAAGGATATATTCTGGTCTAAGTTTATACAAAAAGAGGTCGCACTTCTCAGCGAGCGCACTTCTCAGCGTACAGTTACGTGCAGGTAAAGATTAAGCTACATGCTTGTTTTTCAAGACGCATGAATATATTCGTTCGCGCTGGTTGTGCAAGTCGTGATGTCCCCTACCCTACGCGGTACCTCCTGTGGGAGGATATATCTGTGTTGGTATGTGGGAAATACCCTTCTCTATGTATAAACGATCGCCATGCCTCATATCCATGACGTGCCAATTTCTACAGTTGCCTCTCTACTTAGCAACTGAGTACTGCCATCATCTTACTTGAGTGCTATGACGTTCATGCTCGAATCGATGCCAAAACCAGACATACTTAAACTTTTTGACGTCTATGTTATGGAGTTGCACGGGTGTACCCGTGCAGGCATGTGTACCGATATAGATATATACACATCTACACCCATGCACACAACATGTGAACATGCAGGTGTGTGCGTCTGTGTGAAGTCCAACAGTCTTTTAGCACCCCAGATCCCTTCCTTCCGTCTTTTTAGATAATGCTGCACTGGAGACTGCCTGATCCTATCGTGCGGTGCTCTACTCTTTCGTCACATATCTGACGCATTCCTCTTTGTAGAATATGAATAGCATTCCTGACTGTGCGTACTGTACGTGAACGCTTGTAGGGACTGTAAGCGCGTGTCCTTACTTATCGCGGTGGACGCAGGCTAAACGTGTCATTTCAAAAGTGCTGCTCCGTCTGCAAGATACTCCGCAAACAGATACGTACATTCGTGCGTGGAAGTGAGTGGTTTCTACACTATGCGGAGACAGCTGTCCTCTCCTCATGGTGCTGCTACAACTTGAAAATTAGCAGCTCTGTTTATGGGTACACGCAGGAAGGCCAGCACACTCTTTAAGGAGAGAGAGACACGCGTCAGGAAAGCGATAATGTCTACCGGCGGGCTGCTGAATACGGTGAAGAAATAGCTACGTGTCGAACAGCACGATTACGGCTAAACTAGAGACAGTTATACGGACTGATTTCGTAAAAGTATTGTCATATGCATACAAAATCAAAGAGCACACATGTTCGACAGCTTGTACTGACACCAATATCATTGATGTTGAGACAACAGTAGTGTTCGCGCGGCAAGCAGTCATTCGCACATAAAAAGCAGACCTCTTCAAAGAAACATGAACGCGAGTAGGGGTGGAGCCTTCAAATACACTGTAACACAGGTTACGTCTACAAACGGACCCAACACGTCCCTGGACCTGCCAGAATCTTCCATCGATATACACGTTAAGAGATAGTCCCACAAGAAGAGGAGCAACGGCCGAACATCACCAAGAGGTAGTCGTGTAGTACATAGCAATTCTACCTCATCAGTACTTCCTTCAACACGGATGCAAGCTATTCCCTGCAGTCGCGGCAGAAGAAAGTACTATAGCGTAGCTTGCAATAATCCTTCTCCCAAAAGCACACTACATCTTCAGAAACCCACATCTGCATATCTGCCGGGTCGCTGGTGTAGATTATTTTGTGACAAAGGGTAGTTCACCGTCGGTACTCATTCCGCTATTACTTCAGTAGCAGGAGTGACGCGACGCAACCACGAGGAGTTCGCCACCGTATACATATATATATATATATATATATATGCACATACGCAAAGAGAGGGCGATAAAGAGGGAGACACACGTATACAGAGGGCGAGGCCGATACATATGTATGTATATCTATATATATATGTGTGTATGGATGCAGATATGTACACACATGTTTTCATGTAACAATTCATACATACTTGTATTGTGCGGGGGGCCTGTACATATGGATACAGGAACCCTCCTTACAAAGATACCTCAGCCACGACATCTCAGCAGGCACCGCGCGACCTATTACGAGAGATCGGCTTTTTATCATTGGTCTGAGCTGCTCTTGGCAAGGCACGCCCCCCGACTGGTCCGCTCGTCCAGTTTTTTACGTGAGCGGCTGCTGCATGTGCCGCATCTAGACTAGCTTGTTCTGTTGCCGGTGTCCCCTTGTGCAGCTGCTCTTGCTTTTGCGTATGCTGTTGCTAATGCTGCGTGTGCAGTTGCTATTGCTGCTGTGCTGCTACTTTCGCACCAGTGTGCCACAACTGTTGCTCGTACCCTTTTGTCCCAGCCGGTCCGGCTGGTGGTGGGCGTTCGTTAGCAACAAGGCCAAAGCAACTTTCGCACGCGCTTGGCACGCGCTCTTGCGCCTCTACTGCCGTCGCTCACTAGTCTGCTGAAACATGCATTCCTTCCATTTTGGAGGAAAGTTCACTCCGCGATTTATTAGGCACACCAATTCCATCAGCTGGCCAGTGCACTCGAGGGTTAGAGAAACAGGTGAAACCGGGTGACAAGCATCTGATTACAGGATAACTTTAGCCATGCATATAACATGTGCACCTATACGGATATATATTCCTTCCCCACATACACACATGTGCACAGGATAAACCACTCTCCAATACGCGCACGCGCGTCTAGACACAACAATATATACACATGAACTTCACCATGCTGAAGGTGCAGCACGTATACATGAATGTATATAATTATATATATGTAGCGCGTGGATATCCTAGGGAGAGATGGGAAGGGAGAGACCTGCGCGTATACGCACGTGCACGTTGTCATATCTTATTCTCGAAGCAGATGTGAATCAGTATACACACTTTCGTACCGCTCAAGAATTGTGAACGCACAGAGATATATACGCGTGTTCGTTATACGTGTTCATCTTCACAACGGTTTGCGCCCAGTACTTCAACCTCTAGGTTGCGTACAGCAGGTGAAATATTATTTTGACACCCTTGGGACCCGATAGACTACCCACGCAGGCGAGCACTGCAGCAACCTCGACCCTTTCAAGCCTTCATAACTTGCTGTCGGAAAATGCAGCACTCGCCCTGTACCGTATTGCGCACCTGTTTGCAAGCGCACTCCTTTTACAGCGCCCCTACTACAAATAGAGCGTGCCTTTTGTGTAGATGCTTTGCACATAGCTGTATCTTACTTTACAAATTCACACGAAAGTACGTGATTTGTGAACGCGCAGTTCAACTTGTGTATTTGCGTGCATGCTCTCTTGGCAGATAGGATCTTTACATGCCCACGTACACGTCTAAGGCATACACACACAACCACACATAAAAGTATTCACATACGTACAGCAACGTTTACACGCATCCAATGGAGAGAGAGTGACACAATTATAACTGGGTCTCCCCCGCACAGGTATTTTCGCACAAGTCCTATTTTGTGTAGGTATCCATATCAGTACTTACACATAACCGCTTACATATACACATATATATATATATATACACGCAATTGTGCGTGCGCGTGTACACGTATACATATACACAGGGACATACACATACGAGAACTAGCGTAAAAGTTGTTCAAGACACCACCAGCGAGGAAAGGCAACGTTGCGTACGTACGTCCACGCAAACACAGACATTTACATATATGTACATAGAGAGAGGTACAGTGAGAGAAATACATAGAGACCTGTGTCTACGCAAATGTGTTTCCACGTGGGCAGAAAAGAGAAGAAATTTGTTGATCACCTGTCAATGTTCGTGCGGCAGTCCTGGGGGGCGCGTGCAGGCTCTTTCCCTACTCGCGCTTATACACTTGTGCGTTGGTAATTCTCCTAGATATATATGGGCAGGGTTTTTGTCTGGGAAAATACACGCGAATATACACTCCTGTACACTGTGACGACGAAGACAAACGCACTGAGCTATAACGTCTAAAAACTCCGTGTTAAAGCGTAAGTGTACGCAGATATATATTCACTCCCGTATAAACGCAGAGAAACATATGAATATAGTTGATGTATGCATGTACATCGAAGTGAATCGTAGACGTGCGTACGCCCACTCACGGATCCACGTAGGTAAACATAAATGTACACACTAATGTGCATACTAATAAATATCCATACGCACGGAGTTTTCTGCGTTCTGACAGGAGTGGCTCTGTGTGTGTGTCTCTCTCTCTTACTTCGCTTGTTACTTATTATTTCACTTCTTCTTTCCTTTAAAAAGTGCCTCTCGTGACACTTGTTGCTTTGTTCTTCGTTCTCAGTTTCAGAATCTACTCTGGTCTCCAAGGCTACTTCGACACGTGTATTCTCGCTTTACTAAGTCTTCTTCTGCTGCATCCCTCTTGCTCCTACAAACCTCTTCTTTCCCCCTTCTTCCGTCCCCCCACCCCTCTTTATGGACCTTCTTTCTTCTCGATCCTTTCCTTCTTTTTACCCCACATGCTCTTGCTGCTGCTGCTAGTGGTGTTCCCCACTCTTCTTTCCTCGTAGCGGCGCTATTGGTGTTGTTACACCATCTCTTGCATTTATGACTTTTCTTGCTGCCTCTACTTAGGCGGCTGCTTGTGTGCTGGTGCTCCCATGTCTGCTGCCCTTGGCGGAGTGGCAGAGTTGCTGCCGCTAAGGTGCTGCAGGTGAAACAGTGCTGCCGTCGTCGTTGTTCCCGAAAATATCAGGCACGCAATGAGGTCCCACAAATACATTTATATATATATATAAATATTCGAACCCACGCGTCCGGACTAAATAACTCGTAGGTGTACTCGTAGTTGTGGCCACGGTTGCACCTGTTGTTGTCCGTTGACTTGCTTCAAAAGCGCAGCAGCACCGGCTGGAGTTCTGTGAAATGCGAAATGATGGAAGTTCCAGAAAGAAACAAGGGCAGTCCGCGGCTCAATGCGTCAAGTAGTACGCAGAAAGGCAGTTTCGTAGATCGTCAAAGGCCTGTTCACAGAGACAGCTTGTTTTCTCTCTGTGTGTAGCGCCTCTTGCAGATTACACTATACACGGACACCCAAATCTGGTGTGCACCTCTACGTGGACATACGTATTCATTTGGTCTTGCCCATACTTTTTCTGACATCTGAATCAGTGGATGAGCCTTCTGCCAGCCACACTCGCCCAGCCTTCGGTTCTATGTCTACATATCTCTCAGTGTGCAGCCACACAAGTAAATACATACATCTGTGGCCATACGTATGCACATACCCGCACATATATATATATATATATATATATGTATGTATATACACGTAACTTTATACGTCGAGACAAACGTATCAACTCCTACATTTTTAAAAATAGACCTACGTGTACAACTGTCACGCTTCGCGTCTCTCTATATGTTTGACTCAGCATACGCATGCGAGCGTCCAGAGAGGGACACGTCAAGTGTGGCCACGTACTCAGAGATATTATGTTGCCCGGCGCACGCAGCGGACAAGAATGTGTACATACACATTTACCCATCCGTAGCGCTCTTTACGTCAATGTGGAATCACACCGGTTACCGGTAGCTATAAGTATAGTATGTTAACCTACCTATGTCTGTCTGGTAGACACCCGGCGTGCACTTTTGAACACAACGTCGCATGCGAATGAGAGCGACGGCTATTTGGGAAACTGTAGTAAAAAAAAAAATTCAATCCGCTGTGCTCATTCTTCAGCTTGGTGACTGCATGTCCTTTTCGGCTGTAGAGAGCGCCACCTTCAAGCCACTAGCGGTTAGAAATCCGTATGTACAATTAGGTAGAAACTCTCGAACTCTTAACAACAGATATACATATGTGGACTTGTATTCATCTTGAGAATCTCCCACGCGGCTACGAGCCGCCCACTGGGTTTATTCTACCTTAAAGAAAAACCTTCTAAACTGTGACCTGGTAGAAGCATAGGTAAAGACCTACACTTGCGGAGGGCAGCATGAGAGACTGTCATGTAGAAGGAAGATATACCACGTCGAATGAATAATTCCGTATAACAAGCCGAAGACCAACGCCGGGGAGTTCACTTCTTAGGAATTGTCTCACGCAGAGGAGGAGTTACGTGGCACTAAATCGTACTTAACACCGCAAGCTGCAGTAGACGGATTTTCTTTGTACACCACACAAAGTGTACGGCGAGGTTGTCCAATAGTCACTAGAGCACGAGAAGGTTGCAGAATCTGCAAAACAAGTGATTTTTAACAGCCAGTGAGTCAGAGACGGAGATGAGGACTATTAGACGACTAGTACGTATGCATGCATGTGTAGGCGGTTGTGGAAGACTATTACACAGCACCACTTACGTGAACACAGTGAACCCCATGTGTATTCATCTGTACATCCACGTACAGTATACTTCGCCACAAACAGGAATAATTCTGCAGTGCGGTAGATATATCCACACATACGGCACTACACATGTATATGTTTAACATGTTTGTGAATAGGCAGATAGTGGTAAACTGGTGTGGACTGCAGACATAAATTATTCAGAATGAGGCACATCCGAACTGAAAATCTCTATAGCCACTTTACACGTACGTACACACATACATATGTGTGTGTGTGCATCCACACTAGTGAAGAATAATGAATGTTTCTTCACACTAGAAAGAAGGGCGTAGGAGCTACACCCGTCGTATTCGATAGTCTGGAAGCACAATTCCTACTCCACTGCATACGGTGTCTCTGCATCAGGTGCATCACTGAAAGACCCGTGACGAAAGTTAGCCTGCCCACAATGAATCGATGTGCGCGGACGTAGGCGTACAGTGCGGAGTACGGATGGGCAGACTGTCTTGTGACTGCAGCCCTGCATAGAGACAGAACACATGTACAAGTGAGTGTAAATGCGCTAACGTACGTGTATAATTTTGTGCAGCAGCCGCCTTCATCGCGTTACAAGTAAAACTATACACACATTTACGAGTATACGTGTGTACACGTCCTTGCAGATCGGTGCGTGCGTGTCCGTGCGGACGTTCAGAACACGCACACAGGTGCAGACAACACGTATACGCATCCTTACGGAATGAGGAAGATGTGTATGCGTAAATGTATGTGTCCGCCCGTATATGCAGAAGATGCAGGGAAGACATGCCCGCCGTTGACAGATTCGCTTGACCGTGGCCACAGTACGTGCAGCACTCAGCGTTCTGAGGTTCGCGTTTTCGAGGCAGAGCGTGCGCAGCAGCATGTGCTGAAGTAACGACAGGAACTGTTACTGCCGGTGGCGACTTCTGCAGGGGCTAGTGCCCCTCTTCGTGCAGCGTGTAGTCACGCAGTACATAGCCAGACCTTACGAGATACTGCAAGTGTAACACCTAATCCAAGTAGCAGACTCATACAGTCAACAGGTGCACGCCCGCGTGCAGCTCCTGCTTGCAGCCGCATTTGCGCACGTCCTCTTTGCCGCGCGAGTAGCACCCAGGTGACGACACATACACAATGTGGGTGCGGGTGCAGCCTCCTACCAGGTGATGCGAACGCGCAAGCGTGATCGAAACCTGCAGAGAGACAAGAAGCTATGTAGCACCCACGCAGCCGAACGGTCCATCCACGTGGCCGTGACACCTAACTGTCGCAGGCTGCACTACAGGCGGACCGCAGGCGTGTGCGCAGCCGTGGAAGGTACGCGTGCACCAGCGTACACAGGCGTGGATTCGGAAGTTTCTCACGTGCTGTCGTCACTCACCCCGCGCCCTTGTGTAGAAATCGTACGCATGCATACGTGTAGTCGGCGGACGGGAATGTTCACTGCGTTTTCTTTCGCGTATGTGTGGCTGCCACGTGGCCAGGGTGCTCTTGCAGGCAGAACGCACCCGCAGGTCGCTTGCGCAACTGTGTGCGTGGCCTCTGCGTGTGCATGTGTGTGTGTGTGTGTGTCTGTGTGTGTGTGCGTTTGTATCCGTCAAACTCACGTGTGTGCTCGTGCAGGGACAGCGTCTTCCGCAGAGGCCGCCTACGTACGCGTAAACATTCATCATCCACCCGTCCAGATTTACACACACACGTATACATATGCTTACAGAATTGCCTTCATATACATCTACGTGGAAAAGCCCGCCATCCACCAAAAAACATATGTATATATATATATGTACTCTGTCCACACTCTTGTGCATACAGATACATGTATACATGTGCACATAACTATCAGTCGATTCCCTCTTTCTCCCTCCCTCTCTCTCTCTATGAATATGTACACACTTGTAGATATGTCTATCCACATTACACTTACATATACATAAAAATATGTGTACAAGTTTGTAGATGCAGTCAAACGTATATGAATGAAATAAATATGTCAATATAGACGCACCCAAGGATGAAGCAGCAACGTGTAACTGTGCCTCGTGCGGCGTCCCCGAATGCGGACCAGCGGCGCACGCAGACAGAGGACAGCATGAGAGAGACGAGGACACTACCTATCTCTACACAGATTTTTCTACACCTACACACACGCGTAGAATATACGCATATCTCTACATACGTATATTTACATATTTATATACAGATGCGGCAATTTACACGTCCGACGTCCTGTGCGCAGTCGTACCGTCCTTCCGGAATAGGCACGTACGCACGTGTATACATACGGATGTAGAGGCGTAGGCACGTCCATGCGTGCGGACACACGTGTACATATGCGCGGAGAAATACTGTGGAGACTCATGCGGAAATGCCTACGCATAGGTATGTGTGTATCTGCTCATCCATACGAGTTGTAGATTTACATAAGGCCCCAGGCACATGAACGTGAGTACACTTGTACGCAACTATACATGCCCATATACATACACGCGCAAATGTGCATCATGTCAAGTTATATATGCGTACATATATGCACATACACATATATGTGCGTACAATCATGTATACGACAGACTGCACATCTTTATGTATGTACAGTCAAGCATACATCTAAACAAAGATATATATATATATACATGTATATGCATACACAGTAGATCAGCCAGACTGCCGATCCACATCCATATATATATATATATATATATATATATATATAGTAGT
>KL647294.1:2483186-2567288 GCA_000727475.1 Sarcocystis neurona | reverse complement strand
ACATATATATATATATATATATATATATATATACACAAGCCGTTGCGGTACATACAAATTGTCGATAGGGGAGACGCACGCTATGGGTGACTGAGTGACAGGCAGAAAGACACAGATACAGAGAATACATGTATACAACTCAAGCGGTGGGAGACTGCGTGGGTGCTGATGTACGTATACGTCAAGATGTTCCGTTTAAACTGCTCAGCGCACCAGCAGCGGAACAAATGCGAGCCCTTGGGCAGAGAGCTGCAGTGTACGTACACCTGACGCTTAACGCCTCTTCTCATGTATGTGCACCTACAGCGGCAACAAAAGCCAGCCATGCAGCGGAGATACACCCGAATTCACGGTTTGCAAGGCGCGACCTCAGGACCTACGCGGTGTACATACACCTGCACACGACACGTTCCCTACACATACATATCGGGAGACTGTGAAAGCGCGAAGAATCGGTCGTGCGCGTGCATCACCTCTAGCTCCGACCACTAACGTGGTGTACGTACAGCTGAGATACTGCGCCATCTTCGGGAATGACAATGTGTACACACGTCTCATACTGGGGACAACGAAAAAGCGTCGCACGTACACACGTCTCACACGTCGCCAGCGTCTTTGAAAATCACGCAGTGTACAGACAGCTGAAACTGAGGACCAAGAGAAGGAGCTGTACACGGGCGCGTCTTACTAGTCGTCAACTTCTGGAGGACAACGGAGTGTACAGACACCTGAAGTTGAGAACAAAGAGGAAAGAGTCCTCCATGCACCCGTCTTACAAGTCGTCAACTTCTTGAGAATCACGGAGTGTATACAGACACCTGATATTGTAGATGAAGAGAGACAGCCGTACACGCACAAGCCTTCCTAGTCGTCAGCCGCTACGCGTTACATTCGAAACTGTGCAATGTGGAATCCACACATACGGGCTTTCGCGACGTCGACGTGCCGCGTGCATGCTCGAGTCATAGACGAGTTTCTTACGGGTGTGTGCGTTGTACGTACACCCCAGTTGATGTCGCGTGTTTTCGCTCCCTGGGCGATGCGGTGTACACACAGCAAAACGCACCGCAGACACGCGTTCAAAGACGCGGCCGCCCGTCACTGGGAGAGGTCCCTCAGTAACAGCGATGTCAGTTGCGGCACGTGGACGCAGCAAAATAGCGGTTTCCAACTTCACAGGAGGAGGACAGCAGTCGCACGTTATCGCACCGGCGGGACAAGACAGAAGAAGAAAGCGACGAGTACATGCGGAGAAGGAAAGCGATGTCCCGCCCCAGACGCGAAGGTGGACTAATACCCCCGCACCCCTTCTTACCGTCGGAGCACGCAGAGAGAGGTCGTCGATCTGTGTGATGAAGTCGAAGAACGGTTCGAGTCCCGCTGCTTCGGCAGGGCTGCCTGAGTTCACACGAATCACCCGAAAGCCGCCGCCGTCGAGGCTGTTGTTGCTGCTGCTGCTCTTCCTCTGCGTCTGCGTGTCCTGTGCCCCTCCTCGCTGCTCCACCGTCGCTCGGTCGGCGGAAGCCCCTGCCCCCATCGCTGCAGCATCGCATTCATGAGCACCAGCTGCTGCTGCTGACGAGGACGACAGTGCTTTCTCTGTCTCACTGAAATGTGGCGGCGCCGCTGCTGGTTCTCTCCTGCTGCCCTGCTGGGCCGCTGCCTCTGCAGCGGCTGTTTTCTCCTGCTTCGCGACTGCGGAAGGCCACCCTCTGTCGCTGCTATTGCTGCTCAAGCCTTGCTGCTGCTGGTGTGAACGAGCTGCGCCGGGCTGCGACACCTGCTGCGCAGGCAGCAGGCGAGCTCGCAAGCTGCCGCTGCCCCCCGGCTACAAATTCCGGTACCACTTTGTTTGGTGTACGTGTTACTTATATTTCTGGTCATACGTGAACACACACGTAGGCATATATGTATATATGTAAGTGTCCAAGCGGACGTATGTACATGTACCCGTGGCGCAAGACTCAGATATTTTACAACTGGTTCCCTATGTACAGATATATATATATATATATATATATACGGCGAAGGACAGGTGCGAGCTCTCCTACTTATATACATATACGGTGTTCACGCGTGTACATAAGTGAAGCAACCCCAAGCTCGTATATACACAAAGAGAACTCGATGTCTACACATATGGAGAAGCAGACGTGACCCCCGATATGCACCTGCACAGAGGGGGAAGTGCATACAAAGAGATTCACCTACTTACCACTGCACCTGTGTACATTCGTGCGTTGCCGTAGATACTCGTGCACGTGAGTCTGCTAGTATATTAGCTTCACATAAACACATCTCTCTGTCTACTCTCTATCTCGAAAGAAAAACATATGCATATATGTAGTTTTCCCCACGGATACGAAGCGGAACGGATGTGTTCTCACCACAATACACATAACGAAAAAATTAGACTTCGGTAGACGATTGCGGTAAAGTGAAATTCAAGACAGGTCTCACGTACTTGCACATTAGGTACGTCCGGTGATAGATAAAAGTGGACGTATCACGCAGGTGGTTGTTACCATCTTCACAATCAGTTGCTGGACCTCAGCGGTGCGCCCCGAACGACGGGGGAACACGGTCTTCTCAAAGTACATTTCTCCTTTTTTTGGCCGCTGCTTCGTTGCTACTGCTGCTGCTCTGGTGATGCGGTACTGCGGGTTAAGACGGACGCATGACGGAAAGCCAGGTGCAAGAAGAGGGAGAAGCATCGAGACATTAAAAAATGGGCGGTCAAGCCGAGGGAAGGAGGGAGCAACAGTGAGACACCGACGAAATGTGCGGTGTACGTACACCTGAGTTAGACGCGCGCGGTTCCCGATTCACGTCCACAAGCATATATGTGTATATTTTGTGAGACAGTAGCGAAGGCCTAAAAGTGGGTCCTTTTGATCGTGTAGGGCTAATGCAGGAAATAACACAAGGAAGTGCGCCACGAGGAAGACGAGGGGGAGGCGAAGGTTGGAAACGGGCGAGATCTAAACAGCGGAAGACTAACTCGCGGTGGTGCACTGGAGAGTTGAGCAGGGAAACTTTCATGCACTTACCACGGGACGTGGGAACACTGGAAAAGAATCAGATGCTGGGGACGGTAGAAAAGTGCCGTCGCAAGGAGGGAGGGAGAGGCGGGGACTAAAACGAAGGCGAAGACGACACAGAGAAAACGGAAAAAGCAACGGTGGAGTCGTAGGAGAGAAGGACGGTCTAGGAGGACTGAGACGGGGAAGCTAGTTTCCCAAAGCACAAAAAGTGCTTTGAAGTGTACTTGTCGACAAGACAACACGGGAAAAAAAAGCGATCAACGGAAGGACGCCATTCGAATAATAAATCCGACATATCTCCTCAATGGAAAAGGGCAACGGCAGAAGGGCAGAGATGTGCAAGCCTGAAAAGGGGACGGAGAGTGACGCGCAACAACAAATACGCGAGCTGCTCAGCATGTCGCTCTCTCGGGGCGCACAGCGGCGAAGTGAATATGGAAAAATCGAATGAGGGAGAGAGAGGGAGAAGAAACAGATACTGTCTTCTATGGAGTGAGTGTTTAACGGGCCTCCGCTCGTACGCATGTCAAAAAGCAGGAGGAGGAAGAGGAAGACATGCGAAGATGATGTGCAGGTATGTTGAAAAACGCAGGTGCTGCAAAAAGTAGGATATCTCATCTTAATTTGCTGAGCCAAAGGTCCTTGAAAGAGGACGAGACACCATATTTTCTTGCATATATCTAACGACAGAGTAGGAGGCAACGGCTTGCTTCTCCGCACCTCGCCGAGACAAGACAATCCTGCCTCACGCTTGCATGTGGTGAAGAGCAGCAGCCCAAACAGCAGCAGCACGTAAAGCGGCTGAAGCACATGCGACACGTCAGCAAAACAGAGAGAGGGCAACAGGAACAGCAGGAGCACCAGGAGCAGCAGCAGCAGGAGGAACAGCTGGACGAGTAGGGACGGCGCCTGCAGCAGGAACTCAGCAGCAGCGCAGCACCGCTCCACGAGTTGTATTTGGAGCAGCAGCAGCAGCAGCGGAAAGGAGCGGGCAATCCAAGACCAGACGAAACATGCACCACAGCATTCGCAGCAGCTGCAGCAGGAAATGGAAGCAGAACGGTAATGGTGTGTACATGCGCGCGTCTAACGTAGTTGTATCTGTAGTGTTCACTGAGGTACGTGCGTGTAGGTAGAGGTGTTGTACGTGTATGCTGAAGAAGGCACGACACAGGACGGTTAGTACTCTTACTGGGGAGTGGGTGTCGGGCGACGGGTTGCCGCACAAATGCGCATCCATTCTGCTGCCTTGTGCTGGTGTATGTTGCTCGATATAGGCTGGCACGGGTCATGCTGTACCGCTCCTCCACCACTGTTCTGCACGTGGGACTTGCTGCGGATTAAGCTGCCACTGCTGCTCCTGTTGGCAGGTGCGTGGCTGCTGCTGTGATCGAACACGAGTAGGGCCGCAGTAGCAGCCTGCCGCCTGCCTGAGCGACGGTGTTTACTGTGCAGAGGTGCGCTCTCCTCCTGCTGCGTGTCTTACTTGAATTACTGAAAGCAACTGTGCCCGCACGGCAACTGAGACTGCCGTTCCTGCTGCTGCACAGCTGCAGTGGAACATCATAGAGCCACTGTGTACCGCTGCCGTTGATGCTGTCGCTGCTGCTTTTGCCGGTGCTTCTACTCCTCCTGTTGGCGCTGCTGCGCGTGTTGTAGATGCTGTACCGACGGTTTCTGACGCGTTAATGCTGCAGCAACATTGGAGTCGCTTCTCACGATGTTGGTGCCGCCACCGCACACAGCTGTATGAGCACTAGCAGCGGCAGCACCGTTAGCACCGGCAGCGTTCACGTGACGCCTTCCTGCACTCTGCGCATGTCGCAACACATCTACATTTCTCCGCCGCTCTTAAACGTATATATATATATATATACACGTCTGTGTATGGGTGTATCTGCGAATGCTGGGTCGTCTGTGTAGTCGAGGTCCGTGTCTACTCATTTTAATTTATGAGTAGACGCATAGCTACGCACAAGCACACATGCGCGCACTATCTCATGCATTCTATGCGAAACTGTTAGTCCACGCGGACTCCTGCAGAGATTCATCCAACCAATTAGACATGTGTATACCAAATTTGTACGTGTCCGCTTCCACGTCACACGTGTGAGTCCATCAGCTCTTTGAATTGACCTGTGCGCGACCACCCAAGATTGTGGTTACGGGGATGAGTGTTACTCACGTGGCATTATGCACTGTATGCGCGTGCATACAGTTTGACGTGTAACACACAGTACTTCTCGTCAGTTCATAGTAGAGCACGCCTTCCTGACGCTTGTGTACACTTGTGAAGGTGTGCAGATATACGTAGCGATTTACGCAATTCTATGCAAATATATACACATATACTCCCATGTGTGCGCATGCATTCTACGCAAACACATCAGTGCCGTCGTCACGTACACACATATATATCTTTAGACCCGCGTGACCATTCGCCGTGAAAATGAGCAACAAGCGAGATACTTCGTGATCCAGACGTGTACGTTGATGTATAGCCCACTCGCGAATGTACACGTATATCCATACGTGTGACTCACGCAGATATGTCCAGGCATACACATAAATATACTGTTTGAGTATTCGCATGTGCGAGAGCGAGTATGAACGTCTGAGCATCGCGACGCGCCACACGCAGGGGCGGAACGTCCGTGTCGTGCTGCTGTTCCTCCGCTTGTGGATGCTACGCATGTGTGACTCTCTGCATGGCAAGGGTGATCGGACACTTTCCAATAGTTTGTTTACAGCTACACATAGAGAGACAAGGGCACATGTACATCGTGTGCATAGCCTGGTATGTCTCGCCCGTATAACGTGCAATACAGTTGACGCTCCCATGCGTACGTACGTTTTCGCGCTCTAGCTTTTCTTGCAGGCGCAACGCGTGCTACGCTGACTCAGTTGCACGAGCCTGTATATGCAAGCCCATCTGTGGTGGTATCGCCCCCTGCGTTGACGAAGGCAGTTTCTTTTACTTCTCTATCCTTCTGTATACGTGTGAGCGTATCAGTACACAGATACAAACATGTCACATCCGGCGCCCAGTTCTTCTGGAGCAGTGATCGCGAGATGGTGATGAAACCAGCCTCACTCTCATTCTCTCTCGCTCTCTTTCCGTGTCACGGTACGTACAAATATACGTATATATCTACAGAATACATATACGTGTGCATAATTGATACGTTCGTCGTGACACGGCTGGTCAAGCGAATGCAAGTTGCGCTTGCCAGTAGTCCTTGTGAGAGGAAGTCACCGGTTACCCTTTTTTCCTCTTCCCCTCTCTCCGTCTCGGTCTGCTGTGTGAACTCGCTTGCAGAATCCTACGTACACACACAGGTCTACACTGTGTGTATCCGTGTATGCCTCTACCTACCTATCTATATATATATATATATGTATATATATATGTATATGTATATATGTATATGTACATCGACGTATCCAGTGAAGAAGGCGAAAAGATCAGCCCTGTCTCTATCATGCACGTTCAGGGCCCGCCACTTTGTACCATCATTCCTGCGTCACCTGACACATCTCTTCGCGTCTTTTTTTCCGTCTCTCTCTCTCTGCACGTAAACTTACACGAATACATGCACCCACGTCTGCGTACTACTGTCTACGCAGATACAAACACCTATTACGCATGTGAAAAGACACCCGCGGTTGAGGGTGCTTCAAAATCGGTCCTTGCATTTGCAGGTGGAACCAGAATTTACCGTGCTACTCAAAGTCGTTGTAAAGATGGGTCTTTGTCTCTCCACCACTTTCGTCCCCCCCTGTTTACGAAGATGGAGGCAGTAATGGTAGAAAATCCCATTATCACAGAAGCTTCAGTTTATCTGGGCCCCGCCCCTGCCCACTTGCGTATTTCTAAGTATATGCGCTTACGCATACCGAAGTGGTAAAGAGTTGCTCAACTGCCACACTCTGGTAAATTCTGCTGCGTCAGTGACGCCCTCGCCTCTGCGTGGAATCACGCGTACAAGCATATACACATATACGTGAGTACGTATGTATACTCTTCGTGGAGTGAATACCAGTGTACAAGTATCTGTGAAGTGCAGAAGAGGAAACTTTCTGCGTTTGAAGTTCCTGCGGAGTTCAAAGAGGTGCGGATATTTATAAATTTTAAAATTCTCCATATATTTATATATGTAGCGTAAATACCTTCACATGAATGATCTTCATCACACACTACGACAGGGATGCGGTGGCAGTGAAGGTGGCATTACGAAGTGTGACCTCCGCTCGGTTGTAGTACGTAGAGCTTGCAGTAAGAGAGTAGTAGTACTAATAGTAGTGTTTGTAGTAGCGGTACCTACAGCCGCTGATATTCAGGAGCTGTGTACACACGTATACACGTGTGTAGTTTTCTATGCAGAAGGCGTTTTTTATTGGAGTGAGGTCGGCGATTCGCTGCTAGTCCAACGTGAATACTCAGAACTGTGCAATGCAGCTGCGTTCCGTTCACACCGTTGTATGTGTGTGACGGCATAGCCACGTACGCAGCACGGGCCTCTGCTAACTACGTATCCGTCTCCAACAACCAACACAGTCTATTCTAGAAACCCTATCCTTTTTCAGCAGAAAATATGTACGGAGATAACACCGATGTGTCGAGGGCCCAGGTAGAAGAGCGAGATTTCACAGTGTCCTCCATGTGTTTGCACACCGTGAGTGGAAAAGCGAGACTTTCACGGTGTCCACCATTTGTGTGGACACCGTACGAGACGCGACAATGATCAATTGCTTTTCAACAGGAGTGCACTGCAAGGACTCGAAGGATGCATCGGGAGAATAAAACCATCCCATCTTTGCCAGTTGGCAGCAATGCAGGGCCACCTTCTCGTCACTCAGTCGTGTGCGGTCTGGAGCCAAAGCTTTCTGCATGCCGTTATTCTCGGGGCCCTCTAGGCAATTTATCGTGCGGGGGCAAAAAGCGTTGAGACACCCCTGAACAACGCAAATTTTCTTCTCTTTGCCGGGTTCCTTCCCCTTCGTCTTCTTATTTTCAACTTTTTGTTTGCAGTCCAGCTGCTCTCTCTCCCTCCAACCACACGGGCTCTCCCTGCATACTACACCGCGTATACCTCTATTCTCTCCCTCGTGTCTACACAATTGTTGTGTGTGTGTGTGTGTGTATGCATAAATTTCACGTTTTAAGCATTGCTGACAGGTGCCCTCTCGTTGCATGGAAGCTTCCCATATATCAGGCAGACGTCTCAGCGTTCTTTTCCGCAGATCGTCCAGCTGGCACGGCGTTTCCCTCCGTAAAAGTACGACGTTGGTGTCTACAATGCCTTGAACGTTCTCATCCATTCCCATACCCCTGACGCGTCTGTATACGCACGTGTTTCACATATACGCGTGTGTGTAGATTACTCTTCTTGCGAAAGCTTTGTGTAAGTCATCGACAGATGCAAAGGGACAACCCCTTCATCCTGCAGCGGGGTTTGTTGTTGCCAGATATATGCTCTCGTATTGTCACCCTCAACCTCTACGTGTACTCACGCAGGGCTACTTTACGTCTGCTCCAGCCTACGCCTGCGTACGGCCCTCTGCTGCCTAGCCGCTTATTCTGTAAAACTTTGTACACCTCTCCCTCCCGACGTACAATACGTAAAAGGCGTGCACTATATCTCCTGCAGATACACGTGCGTACATCCTCGCATGTATGTATTTGCGTACGTGTAACTTCGTCTGCAGATATATACACATTCATATGTAGGCAGTGGCTACGTCACGATGCCGTGAATAAGTAGAAGCGATGAACGCGCGAGGGAGGTTGACATGCAGTGAATATTTATTCTACGTAGTGGACAAGGTGTATGTACACAGGTGTATGTCCATACAGCGCGTCCGCTCTCCTACCATCAGCGTGCGTCGAGTAGATTACCTTTTTCTCTTCTTTTAATCCTCTGTCTTTTCTTTCTCTCTCTCCTGCTGCTCTTTCTCTGTCTTTCTTCCTCACCAGTTTCTCTGTCTGAAGGGCTTCTCCCCGTCCTCCCCTTGCATGGCGACGGACACTGAGCTACATGTACGCATTTGCCTGTGTTCGTGGCGGCTCTGTGTATCCATTCCTACCTGGACAGGACTATCTGCTGCCGCCCTCGGGGGGACCGCTCTGCCTATCCATACGTACACTCATACACAAAATTCGCAGAAAATCACAGATAGTGTGTGTCTGCGTGTATTTGTGTGTGGGTGCGTTTGTCTGTTTTGCACAACTGCGGCAGTTTCTAGCATCGACGCGGGTCTGTGTGCTTCCGTCGATGCACACCCTTTCGCTCAGCTTTCTTCTGATGTCCAGGCATAAACGAAAGTGAGTCTATGACTCTCTCCTCGCGTATAAGTACGAATATGTGTAAATCTTAAATACACACATATATATATGAATATGTATGTGTAGTGTGTGTATATATATATATATATATATATGTTTGCGCATGTCTCTACAGATGGAATTTAGCATTGTCACCTCTGTTTATATGTACGTATATATATAAATGTGTGTGTATATATAAACTGTATAATATCTATATATATATCTCCAGATGTAATACGGATGTATATATATATATATATGTATATATGTGTGAATGTATATATCTGCGTCTGTCTATGGACTGACTGTAGCGTCCTCGCCGATGTCTATATATATGTGTGTATATCAATGTATGTACATATGACTGTATGTGTACAAATACATACATATGCGTGTATCTGTGAAGAGAATATAACAGATTCACAGGTAGACTACCTGGCGGAATAAGAAACTGGCCACACAGCGCCCGCAGCAGCACCTACGCCTCGCTCTCATTTCGGCCTCTGCGACGGTGTCTCGCTGTCAGGTAGCAGCAGCAGGCGACGAAGAGAACAGCCGCCACAAGCGCAGCGGCGCAGCAGTGCAGCACAAGTCCGGCAGCATCCCGGCCACCTGCAGCAGTTGGGCAGCAGGAGGACAGCAGCAGCCACAGAGAGACAGCAGCAGCCACAGAGAGACAGCAGCAGCAGCACCACCATCAAGAGCCCTGGCTACAGCAGCAAGAGAGAACACACCGGCAGAGGTCTTGTTGTGACACCAAGAAGAAGAAAAAGCAGTCGGTGCAGCAACAATAGCTGCGCCGGTCAGAGCGCTGCAGCAGCAGGAACAGTACCTCAGCAGCAGCAACACATCGCGGCAGCAGTAGCGGCAACAGCAGCAGCACTTCGCAGCAGCAGCAGCAGCACGTCGCAACAGCAGCAGCACTTCGCAACAGCAGCAGCACATGCAGCGGGAGCGGCTGCTGCTGGCGAGGTTTCCGGCAGCATCACGAAGAAGCAGGTCACGTCTCTGTGTGAACTCGGAGTTTCGTTGCGTCACTCACTGCAGCAACAGCAGGATGCGGATCCTGCCAGCGCTGCTGCCGCTGCGACAGAGAGCTTCTAGCTGCCGTGCAGGCTCTCTCAAGCAGCAGCAACAGCCACAGCGACGCGTCCGGCAGCAGCGGCAGCAGCAGCGACAGAGAGTGCAGCGCTTGCAGCACCAGTGGCTGCTGCACTTGCAGGCGGTGCAGCAGCAGCAGCAGCGTTTCTTTTCGACAAGACGTGCTGCAGCAGCGGAGAAGACATGCAAAGTTCAAGAAGGAACAAGGGAAGTTGTGCGGGCGGCAACAGCATCCGTCTTGGTGCCCCGACTACTGTGTTGCTACAGATCAAGCACACAGAGCAGCAGCGGCGTCACCTGTCGCCGGGGACTGTGGACGTGCACCAGTAGCAGCAGGGGCTGCAGCTTCTGTGGAGCGCAGCCAACCCCGAACAGGAGGAGGAGGAGGAGGAGCCGAAAGAGCAGCAGCAGCAGCACACAAATACGGGCCAGCAGCAGCTGCAGGAGCCACAACAACTCTGAGTGTGTGGAGGGGCAGAGGTTCTTGAGCATCAGCGGGAGCAGGAGCAGCAGCAGCAGCAGCCAGTCGCTGACTGCTATTGAGGAAGGCAGCACCGCCTTACCGAGCAGCACTAGCAGCGTTTCTGGAGAGCGCTACAAGCCCAGCCCCATTGCGAGACACAGCAGTGCGAGACACAGCAGCGCGAGACACAGCAGACACAGCAGCACCAGCTTCGCTCGCGGTAAAGAGAGAGACCCCCGCAGCATGCGTCCTCACATGTGTGGGGAGATGGGAACGCTCCGCTGCTTCGGCTTAGAGAGAAAGCCTCCGCTGCATGCACTTCGCTTTAGCTGCGGCAGCGATACACTTCGGTATATCGCAGCAGCGCTCCCTGGCACAGCACTTTCTCCCTTTGCTACTACAGTGAGTCCTGCTGTGGCGGTTGCAGCTCCAGCCACTGCTCCCGCTGCTGCTGCGTCCCCCCGTCCTCCTCCTCCTGCTGTAGCTGTTGTCCAAGCGACTGCCGCTGCTGTTACGTCTGCTGACGGTCCGACATCTACTGCTGCTGCTCCTGCTTCTCCGAGTGCCTGCGGTCGAACAGCAACTGCTGCTGCTCTTCCAACAGATGGTGGCGGCGTAGCTGCAGGGGGGCCTGCCTCTGCTGCCGCTGTCGCTTCTGCTGCTTGTGCCGCTGCAGTGAGCCCTCGTGAGGCTCCTGCACCAGCACCTCGCGTTGCTCCTGCACCAGCACCTCGCGTTGCTCGTGCAGCACGTGGCGCCCGATTCTACCCTGCTGCTGCTGTTGAAAGACGAGGAGGAGGAGGAGAAGTCGCGTCTGCTGCTGCAGGAGCTCCTCCAGAACGGACTCCTGCAGCCGACAGGGATCTGTCTCTCTGTACTGGTGCTGCCGCGGCTGCTGCTCCCGGTGATAGGTTCCTGGCGACTGCTGCTGTGTTGCGGCTGCTGCATCGCCGCCGCCTTGGAGCAGCCACAAGTTGCAGCGGTGAAAGCAGCAGCAACCTCTGCTGCGCGGCCACGCACTGGCGCAGCATGAGCAGCACCAGTAGCAGCCACAGCAACAGCAGGAGCAGCGACAGAAGCAGCAGTACCAGCCACAGCAGCAGCAGCACGAGCTGCAGCAGCAGCAGCGACAGCAGCTCCCGCACCTTTTCGACAGGTGAAGCAAAAGAGACTGATGAAAGAGGTGAATCGGCGTTTGCAGACGAAGAAGAAGCCCACCAGCGGAAAAAGGGAAAAGGGGAGAAGTGTCGGGTGTACAGACAGCCCGAGGGCTACGTCCAGCACGTCTTTCAGTGGGGCATAGGCAACGCCTTTCGCTCCATCAGTGCCAATCGGTAAAGAAGACATCCACCTTTTCTTAGTTCTGTTGTTTGCTTTGTCTGACTGCTGCGATACACCAGTATTGCTGCTGTTTCTGGCATGCCCTCTCTTCTTGCTGCTGCAAGTATCTCGCACTGCCTTTTCTGCTGCTGCGCCCTTGCTGCTTCTTCTGCTGAGACTGCTGTGCCTGTCTTGTCCCCACTGCCTTTCGTCCCCCTGTCGCTACTTTCTCGCTGTTGCTTCTCCTGTTGCTGGCCGTGCTGCGCCTTTTTCTTCCGCTGCTTCTGCTGCTGTTCTCCCTCTTGGCTGGCTGCTGCTCCTTCTGCTGCTGCTGTATACTCTGCTGCTTCTCTTCGACGCGTATTTCACGCCGACGCTGTTCTTCTTTCCGCGACTCTCCCTGCTGCTGCCGTGCGCTCGAACGCTAGTGCAGCTGCTGCTGCTCTCGTCTCAGAGTTTGCTCGTGCTGCTACTCCTGCTGATCGACGTCGTCACGCATTTCTTCCTCCAACGTAGCGCCCACTGCTGCTGTCCCTCACGCTGATGACACCTTTGCGGCGATGGTTCGGGTCCCTGCGTTGCCCCTGCGCTTCTCTGACACCTGCTGCTGCTCCTGCGTCCCCTGCTGCTGCCGCTGTGTTGGGTTCGTACTCCCCGGCCCGCGCTGTTGCTGCTGCCCCCCGTGCTGCTACTCCTGTTCGTCACGGCGCTCTCCGCTGCTGTGTGCCGCCCCCACGTGTTGCGCCTGCTGCTGCTGCTGAGACTCCTGCTGCTGATGTTGCTGCTCCTGCTGCTGCTATCGCTGTTCGTGCTCTGGTGGTGCCTGTTGCTGCCATGGCTGCTGGTGCCGCGGATGTGGCTGTTGCGGCTCTCCTTCTTCGGCAGTCGTTCTCGTGCTGCTCGACCGCCTTGCTGCTCGCGCACCGTCCTGCGTGCTGCTGCTGGTGTGTCTGCTGCTGTTTCTCCTCTTCTTCTGGTGCCTCGTATTCAGCTGCTGGTGGTGCTGTCCTCCCGCTGATGTTTCTGCTTCTCCTGCTTCTCTGCCCCCCTCTGCGCTGCTGGTGGTGCTGAAACTTCTGAAGTTTTCAAGCCGCCTGGTCCGGCTGCCAATGCACCCTATGAAAAGTATTCATACACAAGCGTAAACATGTATATATACATATACACATGTGTAAACCCCACGTATGAAAGCACTAACATGTATCTCATTTATACATATATATATATGTATATATATATGTATACGCTTGTATGTAGGTGTGTGGAAATGCACGTTTATATATATGTATATACGTATAGATATGTATGATTACCCTCTGTATGTATTTGTGTGTGCATGTGTGTGTCTGCAAGTCTGTGTACAATATATTTTATGATATACACATAGGTGGATATCTCTCTCGACAGGTATACATTGGCATATATATATATATATATACACACATTTATATATGTAAATATATTGGTATCTACGCATGTATGCACATCATATATGTACATACATATGTACGTGCATGTCTCTCTCTCTACGTGTATATATTTATACTGGGATATATATATATGTTGTATCCATGCACCTGACTCTTTATGGCCGTGGCCACGTACACGAACACTAGTAACTTGCCGTACATCGATGCCCCTCTGTCAGTATCTCCATGAAGTCCCTTATACGCACGACATTTATATATACATATATGGATATACAAATACATATATATATATATATAATATAGACGCACAGTTTAGTAAAGTTACGAATATGTCTACATGTAAATAGATATATATATATATATATATGTATGCGTGGGGAAGAGAAAGACAGAGAGAGATGTACATACACGTATATATATGTATATGTAGAAAGAGAGTAGCAGACGGACACATACGTATATATATGTGTATATAAATATATATATATATATATGTATATATGTGCGTAGATTATCAAAGCTGCAAAGTAATTGACGCATCCTTCGCTGTCAAACCTCGTGGTTCCCGTAGAGTTCCTGTGTCTCCACAGCAGATTCGTTTTTGTATCTGTATGTGTGCTTGTGTCCCTTTCTATCTATCCGCCTGCTTGTGTATCCAACTGCTTGTATATATATATATATGTAGTCGTACTACCGATGTTAGTCTTCTGCAGCAGATCCGGCTTGATATATATGTCTCTGTGTCTGCGTCTGTGGAACAAACATGTATATACATATATATATAGATATAAATGTAGTAGAGTCGTCGTGTCTCCTGCAGCATGTGCGTATACACAAATATACTTGTACACGTGAGTATGTGTCTGTTTTTCTACAGTGACGTTCTTGTTTACAAACGAGTGCGCGTTTATTCTTCTGTGCTGTGGATGGCCGGCCAGCTTTCAGCCGGTGCATGCAGCGCGTCCCAAGGAGGTGTCTATACACCCGAAATACTTCGTCTCTCCACACGAGAACGTGAAGTGGGATTCTCTGAATGAGGCGTGGGAAGTCTTCTTCTACGAAAATCAGAAGAAATCGGCAAAGCCCTTCCCTGTGAAGAAATTCGGAATTCACAGGGCAAAGGCCGAGGCCCTCGCCTTCTTAAAACAGATGCAAGTCGGTATTCTTGCTGTCCCTGCTTCTGTTCTTGCTGCTGCTACTCCTGCTGCTCCGACTGCCGCAGGAGAATGTTGCTGCCCTGTGAGCATCACCCAAGTTCTCCCTTTTTGCTGCTCTGTTTTCCCCTCTTGCTCTCGTTCCCTTCTGCGGCACTTGCTGCTGCTTATAATACTACCGCACTGACGCTTTGCTGCTGCAGCTCCTGCTCGTCCTGCTGCTGCTCCTTCTTCTCTTGCTCTTGCTGCAGCTCCTGCTGCACCAGCTGCTCCTGCTCCTGCTGCTGCTCCTGCTGCTACTCCTGCTCCTGCTTCTGCTGCACTCTTTCTGGTTGCTTTCTGCGAAACTGCTAGCTTCACTTCTGCTGCAGTTCCTGGTGCGCGTCCTTGCCACTGCTGCTGACGCGCTGCTGCGGTTCCAGCAGTCCCTGCTGCGACTCTTGTGCCGCTGCTTGAAAACTGATGCACCTTTCCGGGTCTCCGCATGCAGATGAAGCACGCTGCCGTAATACGGCCTGCTGAAATTGCTCGAGAAAACAACGCTTGCACTCGTAGGCAGACATATTTGTGGGTACTGCAGCTTACATTACATGGGTGTATGTACACCTGGAAACCGTCGGCAGCGCGCGCGAGGTGATGTTTTGGATGTGTACCGATGCGCATGCAGTTCCACGTATGAATACAGGCACACATACACCGAAACGCTTCTGCAAGGTCTGTACATATGTAGCGACGCATGTAATAATTTCCATACATTCACCTGTGCGCTTGCGTAAACCTACCCATACATATATAGAGATGTACAAGTACACAGATATATATATATAGATGGAGCGAGAAGCACAGAGAGGGAGAGGCGTATATCTATGTGACTATCTGCTTGTACGCAGACCCGTTAGATATCTACACAGCCTCTTTTGATTGCTTTAGTATTATCTCTCTACATATCTCTCTCTCTGAGTGTGTACGTGGACGGGGAGATAGAGCTTACGGCAGCAGCAAGGCAGACAAGTTCATCTGAGTGTTGAACTGCCTCGGTCACAAATTCTCACAACCTCACATACCCCGCATATATATATATATATATACGAGAGATATCTGCTAAACAATGTATACTTATATACCTCTTTATACATATGTATATGTATGTATACATTCACACGCATACACGTGTATACCTGTGAGCTTGTAGATGTATGAAATACCTCTCCGTCTCCACTCTTTACGCCCGGAGACGCACACATCTGTGTAGGTAGAATTACACACACGTACATATACACATGTAATGCAGGGACATATGTACGTGTATGCTTTCTCTCTGTAAGGAGGGAAAGCGAGGTACCTACGTAGACGTGGCCGTCGTACTTGCCTACCGAGATATATACATCTATTTCTCCATATATATAAGTCGTATGATATGTTGAGGTAGACACACAACGTCACTTACGTCCGAAGTCACATCTACGTGTGTGTGGGTGTGTGTGTACGTGCGTGTGTGTGTGCATCTCTGGCGAACCTTCTACTTCCTTGGGCAGGCGGAGAAGCGGCTAGAGAGGCCAGTCTTCTCTGCAGGAGTCGAAGGTAGGGGGCGCGACGCGTCGCTGTCTCGGACGCAGAGCGTAATCTGCAGCAGCAAGCACGTGCACAGGGGGAGAGACAGCAGCAGCAGCAGCAGAAGCAGCGCGCAGGGACGGGGGCCGCAACAGGGGCAGCGGAGGGAGCGCCGCTTCGGGCAGCAGCAGGGTAGTGGGAGGAGAGAGATGAGCAGCAACAGCTGCAGCCGCCTGCCAGTGCTAAGCAGCAGACGCGCACCAGCAGCTGCATCAGACCGCCAACAAACGCAGCACAGCGCATCGGCAGCGCCGCCGCATTCGAAAAAGAAGCAGCAGCAGCAGCGACGCAGCGACGGAGGGGCACCACCTCCCCCGGTGCTTCAGCAGAAGTTGCTGCTTCACGCTCCTCCACCAGCAACAGCAGCAGTGGAAACGCCAAAACAAGAAGCAGCAGCCGCGCAGCCAAACTTCACCTCAGCAACAGAGCAATGTGTACATATCTGTAGACACCTATCAGCAACCGCGGCAACAAAGCGGGCAAAAAGTCAGGAACAGTAGTTGCGCACTCGGATGTAGATATATATATATATACCTATTGTACGTACATGTAGAGACGCACACATAGATATACGTGTGTGCGTATATATATGTATATGTGCATGTGCGTATCGCACGTGTATAGGAGCAGCAGCAACAGCGCAGACATCGGAGTGCGGAAGACATCTTTGCTGCTGCTGTTCTCTAATTCGCAGGAACTGCCGGTACGGGGCGGCGTATCCGGTAGTTCTTGTTCGTTTTGCGAGGGCCGTCGCTCGTGGAGCTCTGTCTCAACTTCTTTTTCGCTTCTTCAGCCACTGCCGCTGTTGCTGCGCTGCTGCTTCCTTCTCCGTGAGGAGAAAGGTCGCACTCTATGCTGCTGCTGCTGCTCTGAGTTGCGGCTGCTGTTCCTGCGCGTTGCTCCGCCGTGTATTCGCATCTACTGCTGTTCTTTTGCAGTCTTCTCTTCTCCCCTCCTGCACGTGACCTCACAGTCGGTCCAACTTTTATATGCGAATAGCAGCTGTGCTGCTGCTCCCGTCACGCTGCTGCTGCCGCTGCGGTGTCGTTGCTGCTACTGCCGCGGTGTCGCTGCTGCCGCCAGTGGTGTGGTGTCGTTGCTGCTACTACTGCTGCTGTGGCTGTTGCTGCTGCTCTGCTATCGCTGCCGGTTCGCTCTCTGCTTCTGTTGCTCTATACCTGTCGCTGCCGCTCTCCTCTCTGCTACTGTTTCTGCTGCCGAGCAGGTTTGCACTATGATACAGTTACGTCCAGCTGGGTCAGCTACTTTTTTGATCCAGCAGAAGGTCGCGAGAGCTGTCGCGCCTTCAGCGCTGACTTTCACGGATTTGAAGAGGCGAAACTCCTTGCTATGCAGCATCAGCAGCAGCAGCAACAGCGTGTGCAGCAGTCCACGCAGCGACAGCAGCGTCAATGCGAGCAGCAGCAACGCAGAGGCAAGTTTGTCATCAGAAAGCTGCAGCCTGTGCAGCAGCAGCAGGAAGAGGCGCAGTAGACAGGAGCAGGAGAAGCAGAGACACTTGCAGCACGAAAAAAAATTCCACGGACATCACAACAGCAGCAGCAGCATCTACACCGGAGCAGCAGCCCAGCCAATAGCAGCAGGTTCGACAACAGCTTTAGCCGGTGGCAAGCAGCTTCAGCAACAGAGAGTTTTGCTGCATGCAAGGCGTGCGATGCAGTAGGCGGCCTCAAGACTGTAATACAGCTGCAGCTGTTAACGCTTCATGGACTAGGGCCTTGGCCTCTGCGGCAGCTGCCAGAACAGCAGCGCAAGAGCGAGAGGGAGGCGCGGCAAGAGTCCACTGGTGCTACACAAAAGCAGCAACAGCAGCACTACTAGTCGTCAGAAGAGGAGAGAGGCTGAGGAGAAGGGAAATGTGTGGTGGAAAAATTTAAGTCTGAGGTGACACAGCTACAGCAGCTGCAGGTTAGCTGAGAAGAGTCACAGACAAAGGCCCAGCACCCAGTAGGCATGCATGAGCAGCGGCTGCAGCACGTCGACTTATCACAGGTCGCAGAGGACGTCAATACCCAAAAATAAACGTCGAAACTGAAATGCGCAGCAGCGAATGCTGCTCGCGTGTTTTTGCTTCTTTCAGAAGATATGCAACAAACTAAGTGCGCGAACATCAGTGCCGCGGTCACTGCGTGCGTCGCAGATATGTCTGTATCTTTAGAGACGTCTATCTATTCGTGTCTGTGTGTCAGTGTCCTAGAAACATAGTAAAGCACACCCAGACTTTATCTTCTCTCTACTACCCATTCAAACGCGCATCCGTGTCTTGACGGAGAGGCCGGGATACGTGCGTACGTAGGCGTATACGGTGTTAAGCATGAGCGGTGTTGTACACACATAGACAAGTTTATATAGGAAAGGCTGCCGCACTTGCGTCCTTATGAACGAGCGTCTCTCTGTGAAGCATCTGTCTACGCGTTCGACACCTCCATCCTGAAAGACAAGGGATTTCCTCCAACACGCGCAAGCGCACGAATTCAAACAGTCGGATACGTGTGTGTGAGCAGGTGTGTGTGCATACTACGTATTCTCATTCGTAGAGGAACACGCCTGTATTCCTACGGATAGCATGAAGTCGGCCTGCGCATGTGAGACTCTAGCAGACATAGATTTGCTCGTGAACACACACACACAGATCTATATACGGAGACGCACGTACATGGGCAAGTGCCGGGGCATATGTTTTAAAATACTTCTGTACGCACCACATGATTTCCAGCCGCTAAAACACGCACATGCTTGTCGTGTTCGCGCACACGTAGACACACGTACGCGCATATCTGTGCACTGTGTGCGCATGCATACGAATGCGAATGTGTATGTGTTTGTATATTTATATATGAACGTAGTTATGTTACATACGGAGTGGATGTAACAACTTACACTGTTTGTGCGACCACGCGTTCTCGTCGACGCACTGTCGGACAAGCGCGCCTTTACTCATCTCTGGGCCTCTAACACTGCGGGTGTGCGGTACACACACATGTATCCTCACACATTCGTGTAAACTTCACCAGCAAATTCGATTTATCTGTAAATAGGGTCCCCAGTAGCAGGCACGCATACGCGCGGGATAGCTTTTTTACTTCTACAGAGTTGTACGCATATCGCTTGGGAGAGCTCGGGATTAGTAATCGGTTTGCCTCTGGTGCTGTCGAGCCTCACGTGTTGAAAATTTTAAGCCTTAACTTCTGACGCCAGAAGCAGTAGGGCCCTCTTGAGCCTATATGTGTCTCCGCACTACCTCACGCACATCGGATACATGCAGAGAGCAAGATATTTATCGACAAGTTCCTCTGCGTGTACATAAGTACACTGGAATCTAGAGGTGTACAACCCTTGACTCCCTACCTGCTGACTCGCACGTGGCTACATCGTAGTATGGGTGAGGGATGCTGGTGGCACGGTGAGCCCTTCAGTTTACGTGCACATAGGGTCACCTGCTTGCACGTGCACATATATATACATATATATATATGTATATGTGTATATATATACATGTATATGTGTATATATATATGTATCTAATTACATAGCTCGAGACTGCGTAGTACTTCTCTCCCATGAACTTTGCACGTACACACGTACGTAGACGTCTGAAGCATTGGCTCAGCAGCACTTCTTTCGAAAGGGCTGGCTGCTTTCTAGGCATGTGAACTTGTTCGGCCGGTTACACTTAAGGAACAAATGCCCTTCTCACCATACCAAGGTAACGTAAGAAGACGTCCAGCAGCGCCCACCACTCTCCCAGCGGCAGCAGCAACAAGGGCAGCTGCAGCAGAGGTTGAACAGCTGCTCTACCTCATTCGGCGAAGAACGGGACGCCGGAATGTCTTTATTTCAGGTGAAGCCGAACGGAACGTGGGACGCTTGGACGGCCTCGCCTCATAACACACGACGGAGACACACACTACCATAGCATGTTGAAGTGACCTTTTTGTCCCGCATCCGGGAAAAGAGCAGAGTTTCGTGGAGTCATGACAGTGAAAACGCAAAAGCAGGCAATATTTTGGTTCGCGTTTCTGTGCATGTTCTTCTGTAAATGGCTAGGCATGCGCAAAAACTGATCCTCACTTCGACCTATTGCGCGACTCCCATCGCCGCATACGGCCGCGCACGACCACATGCACATTACCGTCCGCAAGCCAAAGTAACTTCTCAGCTGTCTCTTTATCCGTAATCATCCGAATACAGGTCTAGCTCCTCGTTCCTTCCATCACAAATAAGCAACACGCTGTCCTACTCTGCACTCGCCTTCCCCATGCGCTGCGCATTCGGAAAGAAGAACCAGGACTCCGCGGCTCTATTTCCACCTGCTTGATTCGCTGCAGATCTGCATGCATGCAAAGAAGCTCCGCGTTGTTGCCCGTAGCTGGCTGGAGAGGCTGAAGAGAGGAAACACTCCATGTTTCAACCGCAGGTTTTGTCCCGGCAACTCCGCAACTTCAATCGGGACTGCTGGGCTCCAGCCGCGAGTGCCGGCTACTGCTGTTAGGGCTGCGCACTTTCACCTGCTGCTGATCAAACACCTCTTCAAGAGGCACGTCTACAAATGCAGTTGCTGCTGCTGTTCGCTATCGACTGCTGCATCTACCAGGTTTTGCGTGGTGCTGCCATGGGTCGCTTTTGGTGCTGAGAATGATCCTCCGCTCCACTTGCGCGTGCTATTCTGCTTCAAGTGCTGCTCCCCTCTACTCGACTGCTTCCACCAAATGATGGGCTGCAGCAGCTTCGGAGCCTCTACTGCTGCTGCGGCTGTATGCCTCGCTCTGCTGCTGTTTCCCTGTGTTTCTCTGGCTGCTGTTGCTGCTGGTACCCGCACATCTTCATCTGCAGCTGCCATACGAAGTCGTCTGCAGCTGCCTGCAGCTGCACCTGCGTGTTCGTACGGAGACGCTTACCTCAGCACAAGTACTCTTATTCCTTTCCCTACGTCTTCCTTGGCTGCTGCAGCCGCACAAGTATTTCCTGATGTTAGAGTCAGCAGTTGCACTCCCCTTTGCTTGCTCTCTCTTCATAGTCGGCAGCAGCACCACCGTCACCTCACTGTTATAGCTGCCGCTGTAACGCCGGTCACTGTCGGAGCTGCACCAACTACACGGCTGCAGCTGCAGCAGCCCTTCTTGCACATCTCCACTGATGCAACACAATCACAACGGCTGTTCTTTCTTCATTTCTGCAGCAGCAACAGGAGCGTCTGACTTTGATTTCTGTTGCGTCCTGCAGCAGCAGCAACATTCCTCCCCTTCTTCTGTGTGGTCGCAGCACCACCGCACTCCTCTGTTCCTCTTCTTCCTTCAGAGTTGCAGCTTGGCAACTCTTGAAACTACATCGGAAATAGTAACGCTTCCTTCCTCAGGAAGCTTTAGCATTTCTTGCAAGAATTCATGTGCTTCTGCTCGCGTTAGGCGTTCGTTAAAATTCGTTAGAAGGTACGCCAGCGAGCTCACTTCGACACTTCCTTTCTTTCCTGGATCCACAACCTACATGCAAAAATATTGAGGACGCTGTACAGCGATATACAGACGAAAACTCGGAGTCCATTTCAAAACGTCTGCAGCCAGCCATCTGTGTCTCAGGTTCCGGGATAACCTACACCAGTTACACACGAGCGTGTGCAGGTGCTATGCCACGCACGTTGGCTGAGCGGCCAATGAAACGGGTGCGGCCAGAAGCGCCGTCTTCCGCTGCTTCTGTAAGCGCTATCCACAAAATGCGTTTCATGCGTGGACACAGGGGTTTATGAAGGCTGCACTGCGATACAGGGAGAAGGAGAGAGAAACGAACACCGTGCGAGGGATGCACACGGGTACACACAGTGTGTGCGAACCAAGTATACAGAAGTCTATTTAGTTCTTCGAACGTACGTATGCACGTCCACGCACTCACGTATCGATGTCACCCTACCGAATAAGTAGAAATATTCACACACTTGACGAATAGTGTACGCGTTTGCTCGGTAAACAAAGAAAATGAATAATTACAGCTTTACAGATAGATGTGTACTGATTCAACATAAACAAGGAGCTTAGACATTTTCACGTGAACATGAGGCTTACACGCACGCGTGAATAGATCTGCATGTATCGGTTCGCCACTTGATGAACAGAGATGTATATATACACGCCACCGCGACATGCGAGAAACCGCACGTGACAACGGGCACGTGTCAAGGTGTGCGTCTTCACGAGACGGCAGCTTCCACGGGTATCCTTGTTTCCTAAAAAGTGGAGTTTCCGTGTCACTGAGAAAAAAGCCGGAAACGGCTCAGGGAGGCGATTGACATTGCACGTGGGACTGTCTGTGGCTGCAGCAACACCAACCGGCGACATCTGTATTTCTGAGGAAATGATAGAAGAGACGTGGGCCACATCGGCTTCACCTGCTGCAGCGAACCACACGCCTGCTGCACTCCTCCGCTGTTCTGCTGCCCGTTTCCTGCTGTTTTGCTGCTGCTATTGCTGCTGCCGCGGCTCCTTTCGTTAGTGCGCATTCTAGAGAGCAACTGTCCGAGCAGGCGTACACACACCTCTGTCTCTCTCTACATATATATATATGTATATATATACATATATATGTAGAGAGAGAGAGAGAGAAGAAAAAAAAATAGGGGTAGGCACGTACAGACACCACGGGAGAGAAGCCTGAAGTTCAAGAACTTCTGCTGCATTCTTGTTGATGCTAACGCTACTGCTATCTTTTCGAGCACGCTTATACAAGAGACATATATACATATATATATATATATATGTGTAGGTCTTACTTCTGCCGCAGACGTAATATGTGTGTACTATCTACACAGCTCTGCTGCTTCCGCACGTATTGGCGTGCATTATCCCACGAGAAGCATCGGAAGCTCTCGTGCAGCCCTACTCTTGCCCGCTGCTGACGTAACGTGATTTCACACGGTGATAAATACAGACATGCACGTGGACGTGTAAGAGAGTCGCATATCTCTCTTCGACAGCAAGATGCACACACACACACACACACACGCACACACATAGATATACGCATACGTATAGATAGACGAACGGTTATATTCATCATAGATATATATATATGTATATAGATGTATATATTTACAATGATCAGAGATACGTACATGAATACATAGGAAAATCGCATATCTCTCTTCGACAACAAGATGCACACATATTCAGATGTACATATAATTGTGACCAATTATTACATATATATATATATATATATGCATATATGTGTATATATATAATTACGTGCATGTATATATATATATATATATATATGCGTGAAACACACATACACACATACATAAAGATACACGAATGGTCACCAGATACGTAAATGTATATAATTATAGTGATTCTATATATATATAAATACGTAAATGTGCATATATATATATATATAACTGTATCGTTATGGATGTGTACAGGTACGTATACGTATAGAGATACCTATATATGTGTACAGATATAATGTATATAGATATGTACGTAAACGTGTATGGACTCACACGTACGGCAGACAGACTCTGGGAATGCTGCAGCGGAGGTTTCTTACGGCGGCCGCTCCTGGCGGTAGTATTCAACCCCTTCGTCATATGGATAAATGTGTCTTGTCGCTCCTGCATATCAATACCGTGTGTAGTTGCTGCTGGTGAACGTATGTATATATACGTATGCGTATAGTCGCTGCTGGTGGGCTGATTGTGAGGGAGATAGACATGTAGACACACACGTAGAGATAGACGGACAGGGAAGTCACAGAGAGGTAAGTTTGTGGACAGAGAGTCAGATAGATAGATAAACAAATATGAGTAGAATTGGCGAGATAGATAAGTAGACACCTAGCTAAGCTGACAGACATGCAGGTACATAAAGACATGTGAGCAGAAATACAGAGAGAGACACATATATGCACGTAAAGATAGCGTTGTTGACAGATAGGTAGAAGATGGAGGACGGCAAAGTAGAAGTAGACAGGCAGTTACATTGATGCCTCACGAGGTTGACAGATAGAGAGATACACAGATAACGCCCCATACGTAGAAATACAGAGACAGGTACGTAGGAACACAGCTCAGTTGACACGAAGACAGAAAATTATGAAAATTCCGGGAAAAACTGACGGACAGAAACCAAGTAGGCACACAGATAAGTTTACAAGCAGATAGGTATATACACATGGATAGACAAAGGGGTAAGAGTAGCAGCACAGACAGACAGATAAGTAGATACAAAGCTAAGCTTACAGGTGGAGAGAGAGGATAGAGAAAAACACACTGGTCTACGTGGAAGTAGACAGACAAATAGATAGCCACTTCGATAGGTATGTAGATAGAAATGTAGACACGAGAGGTGCCCACGCACTTACGTCAAATAGCGGTTGCAACTCCTGCTGTGTAACATTTTTTCTCGTCTTCTCGTAGAGCTGCTGAAGAAGTGCCAGTCCACCTTTGTCGCTTCCCTGTGCCTTCACCGCTTCCTGCACTTCCTCTACACTACATCCCACCATCCCACAGGCAGCGCATCAGGAGGGGACCAGGCACAGGAGTAGCAGCAGCAACAGAGAGGAGCAGCAACACTGGGCGCAGCAGCAACACTGGGGGAAGCAGCAACACTGGGGGAAGCAGCAACACTGGGGGAAGCAGCAGCAGTGGGAGCAGCGGCCTTAGTCAGCAGTAACGCATTTGACAGCAGCGACAGCAGCAGCAACACAACGCGGAGACAGCAGCAGCATCAGAAGCGCAGGCGACGTTGCGGCAGCAGCAGCAGCGACAGCACATCGACCAGCAGCAGCGACAGCAGACGCAGCAGGAGCACAGACAGCCCAGTAGCAGCATCGCAGGAGCGAGTAGCGAGAGCAGCAACACGCAAGAACTGCAGCAACCACTGGCAGGAGCGGCAGCAGCTGTGCCAAGAGCAGCAGCCGCAGCAGCAAGGGAGAGGGAGGAGCAGCAGCAGCGGGAGAAGGCGAGCAGCAGCAGCAGCACGGGGGCAGCAGCGGCAGCAGAAGGAAAAAAATGCGGCAGCAGCAGCAGACGGAGCAGCCACCGAGGGAGTAGAGAGAAGCTGCAGAACAGGCAGGTACCGCAGTGGAAAAACGGAAGAACAGCCGCAATACGGAAGCAGCACTGGCAGCGCATGCACAGGAGTGCCAGCAAGAGGAACAGGAAGAATGTAAGGACAGCTCTGTAGTGGAAGCTGGAGAGCACCAGCAGGGGGAAGACAGCGCCAGAAAGACGGCGGCACAGCAGGAGAAGAAATGCAAGAGCACTCTCAACACCAGCCACTAAACGAACAGCTGCAAGAGTCAGAAATGCAGCAACAGCAGCAGCAAGGCCGGCCACATGCATCGCGCTTGGCGCCGCAGCAGTGTGTGTAGAACACCTTATGGATCGCTGAGAGCAATAGGAAGAGCGTGAACCGAAGGACCCGCAGCAACGCCATCACAGAAACTGGAGGAGCGACAGCAGCGAGTACGAAATCTAAGCAGCAGCACTGCCGTCAGACAGACGCATCGGACGCGCAGCAGCAGCAGCAACAGCAGCTGGAGCCACCGTCTCGCCCCCTCTTTTGCAGCAGTGGCAGCAGCAGCATCTACCAAAGAGCACTGAACCAACACCAGCAGCCCTACCAGCAGCAACAGAGAGCAGCAGCAACAGCAGCAGCAGTCTCACGAGCCGAAGTCGCATTCACACGCAGACGAGAAAGGGCCGCAACGACTCAACAGCAGCGGAACTGCCTGCTGCCCAGATGGCGTCCTCCCCACAATCAGAGCAGGTCTTCTACAAACAAGAAGTGAGTCCAGCTACATCAGCAGGACCGAAGGCTGCCGCGTAGGTAACAGCAGCAGAAGAAGCACGTGCAGCAGCACCAGCCAAGTAGTTGCAGCAGTAACGATACATACTACGAGCTGCACGTGTCAGCAGACTTCACGCTAACGCAATTTCTTGCAGGAGCAAACTGTAGTGGACAACGTTTCTCGGAGCAGCAGGACAATCTCAGCAAATTTGTGCGCCCTAGGTGGGACCCACGTTGGAATTTGATTAGACAGCTGCCGCTTTTTCAAGCAGACGCTCTGCAAGGTGCGGTTCGCTGCCGTGGCGCAAGATAGCTCGGCTCCTTTGCTGCCTCTCTCGCTTGTACCGTCCGTCTCTGCTGCAGCCACTGCTGTCGCCGCTTCCCCTGCTGCTGCTGCCGCGGACGGTTCTGCGACTGATGCACACTTCTCGTTCACTAATTTCGGTTCTTCAGCAGCACTCACTTCCCTGACGGCATCTTTTACTAGAGCTTGTCTTCCTCTATTTCGGGAGGCACATCGCCTTTGACTACCCCTCTGTAAAGCTCTGCTTCCTCTTTCTTTTCAAAAAAGGGAGAGAGGATCAACTGTAGCAGGCGCGCCGGTGTCACGCTTTTCGTCGCACTTCCTCTGCCTGTAAGTTCACTTGGTAAAATATCCCTCAGTGAGGGGGCTTGCATGCATCCATCTCCCTACATCGATTTGTACACGTACGAAGGGTATACATATGCGTGTGTGTGTGTGTGTGTGTATATATATATATATATACACCTGTGTATGTGCACGACTCGTATATGTCTATGAACCTACTTATACAGATATACGTATGTATGTACATATATACATATATATGTAGGCGTGCCGATGTACACATGTGTATATTTCTTTGTTTATTGGCGATGTTGCGAATCGGAAAAGAAGCGCAGGTGAAGCACAGAGACACAGGAGACTCTGAAGCGACTCCTCAATGACTAGGCGAACTGAACAGCCTCCCGAGCAGAAAGTGATATATTACGAGCTCCCCGCACGTCTTCCCACTAATATCTGCCAAACAAATAAACACAGATCCATACTAAATATCTTGGTTAATTGTTCTCCTGTGTATGTAGGCCCGTATTGACCGGCAATTCTCGGGTGCCCACCCCGTGCATCTCGGTCGTCCTTTCTTCTTCCCCTCTCCCTCTGTCTCTTTTTCTCTCTGTTTTTCTGTCTCGTCTCTCTCTATGCACATACGGCGATTCTTTTCTGGTGCACGCGAGGCCACATGCAAAAAACGGCAACTTTTTTCAGCTCAGACCAACACCTTCTTTAAGCCGGTGCTGCAGGATGCGACAACGAAGCCAGCAGAGTCGTTTTTTCTGTGTACGTCTTTCCTTACGAAGGACAGCAGCCCGCCGCGCCAAGCGCCTGGTGCATCTCGATACAGTTGAGTTGCCCGTCAGCGTCAACGTCGAACACATCAAAAATCGCTTTTAGCTGTTGAAGACCATCCACCCCACACACAGGTGCGCAGCAGCAGCGGGCCCAAGTGCTTGCGACAAGCAGCAGCAGCACGTCTGCAGCAGTAGACAGCACCAAAGCACTTCTTTTGAAAAACAGAATCAACGGCAGAAGGCCAACGCAGCGGCCACCCAGTGCCAGCCAGAAAGGAAGACCGCAGCGGGACTCTGTAGAAGACACCACCGACAAAAGAAGGATACACAAGGAGACTTCCACACATACACACACACTGCACGGACGCGAAGAAGTTTTCGTTCGCGGCAGCCACCCCGCAGCAGCCGCCAACATCAGGAGCCAAACGCAACAAATGAGCCGATACACAACACGTGCCAGCAGCAGTCGCTGCAGCAACCCCACAAGCGTGAACACACCGACAAGCAGCAGGCAGTCGGAGAGAGAGCAGCGGCCGTCTCGCTGATACGCACAACAGCAGTAATCCAAGTGAACGAGGAGACTACGCAGACAGCGACCGCCATCCGACGCAGCAGAAGCAAACTAAATCTTCTGCGCAACTGCAGGCGACATCGAAAATGGGTGAAGACACAGAGCCGCCAGGCACTGCGGGCTCCTTGCTACGTCCACGTATATGTTTATGTGAGTCAGCACGAGGGCCAGAAGACCGCCGCAACACTGCCGCACAGGAGAAAGACAGCCGCAGCACTCTTTATCGCGCAGGAGGAGGGAGCAGCGCTGCTGCAGGAAACCCCTCCCCAGGATCCGCTCAGTGACTTGGCCAGTGAATAGTAGGTGAAGCGACGGGAGAAGATGTAAATACGAACAGTTACTTCTTTGCAGACAGCAGCTGCGGCGGTAGCGAACCGAGTTCCGATGACAGCGGGGCTGCGGCCGGGCCGAAGAAGCAGACGCTGGCAGGGGCACCAGCACCAAAAGAGCAGCAGCAACCACCCAACCGGGAAGAGTGAAGAGATAGGTAGCGACTGACACAAGAAGCAGCAGCGCCGTTTGTGTATGGACGGACAGAAGCAGCATCCGGGCAAGAGGAGAGAGCCGCGGCAGCAATATGCAGATAGCAGCAGCGACTTCGTCCGGGGGCGCAGCAGTGGCGCCAGGAAAGAGCAGCAGCTTCTCAGCACACCGGAACATCAGCAGCCCCAGAAGAAAGTTACGGCTACTACTCAGAAAGCAGCTACCCCACGAAGTCAGGTGCATGTATTGACTTATACTGTCAAGGAAACCGAGAGATAGAACTGATATGAGAAACATACACGGGTGCACAAGATTACAAATGTGTATCTGTTGATACGCTTGTGTCTGTGTTGACGTGCAACAGCCGGCTGCTTCTTCTCTTGGATCGTGGGCAACAGCACGCTGGTGCTTCCAAAGAGAAAAGAAACCTGCGGCAGCACCTTCAGGAGTGCAGTAGCTACTCAAGTGGGATCACACGGGAGCGTAAATTTCCCCACCACCACCAGCAACCGCGCAAATGAATAGCAGTCGAAGCCGCGGCAGCAAGCGGCGCCGCCCAGATGAAAGAAGAACAGACACTTCCGCCCAGCTCTGCGCGAGGAGTGTAGCAGCAGTGGTTCTAGTAGTAGTAGTAGTAGGAGTACTAGTAGTAGTAGTTACAGTAATAATAGTGCTAGTAGCAGCTTCAGCAGCAGCGGCTCCAGCGGCAGCAGCACGAACCCTAATAGCAGCAGCAACAGCAGCAGCAAGAAGGAGAGGTATCGCTGAAACGAGCCATTACATTTGGCGCTGCCATGTTAGGACGAAGATGGCGAACCGCTCCGCTGTTGCCGCGACTGCTCTCTTGAAGTGCGGCTTTGGCTGTTACTAGGGAATGCGATGTAGCGCCGCAGGTGCAGCTCTCGTATTCTTGTGGCTGCTGATCCTGTGTGCGTTCTTGCCCTCTTACTCCCGCTTCTCTTGCTGCTGCTTCTGTCGCTTCTCCTCCTGCTGCTTTTGCTGCCTTAGCACCTCCGCAGGCATTCTGCTGCTGCTCCTGTTGCTATGCCGCCTGCTGCCTACCCTGCCGCTTCAGCAGCTGCGGATACGGCCACTGTTGCTGGTGTGGCTGCGGCCGGCAGTTCTTAAGGAGAATGTTGCCGCTGGGAGCACTGCTGCCGCTCTTGCCACAAGCATCGCAACTGGCACCCCTCGGGTTGTGTGCCGCTGCCGATGTTCTTCCTCTGACTGCCGCTGCTGCTGCTTCTGTTGCCGCTGCTTCTTCTATTGCTGCTGCTGCTTCTGCTACTGTTGCTGTGGATGCTGCTCCTGTTGCTGTTGGTGCTGGTCCAGTTGCTGTTGCTGTGCTGCAGTCGCTGTTGGTGTTACTGGTGCTGGGGTCACTACGGTTCTTGGCATCCCGCTGTTGTTCCTGACGTAGCTGTTGCTCCTCCAGGCTGCGCTGCGTCACACCGTCGAATAGCGCCCACCTACCTCGAGACAGACAGGAATGGAAAACGGAATGTCTGCGGTGGTGAAGCAGAGCAAAATGTGGAAGGGTTGCTGCTTTTTGCTGTCGACGCGGACAGGTCTTGGGTGTGGAGGAGTCCTTTGCACCGCTTCAGAGAAGCAGATAATTTCAACAGCAGGAGTCCGGTCGACAAGGCGGGAAGAAACATGACACAGGAGGGGGTGAATGCTTCCTCGTGCAGAAAAAGGGAAGAAGACGAATTTGTCTCGACAGATATGCTAGAAGCGAAGTCGCGGACACGGGAACTGACAAAAAGGACTTGTTTAGTAAATTGTTTCTTCACTGCAGGCGCTGGTGCACACGTACATTCATTCACGTGTATATACGTGTAACGCAAGTACCTTGCGTATATTACTCGTCACGGGAAGCAGCTGAGAAGTATATGTACATGTAATGTACTGATGATCTTGCACACATCCACATGCGCGTCTGTGTCAACGGAGACGCGTTAATCTTTGTGTGTATTTACGTATGTGTACGCACAGAGAAAGACACCGAACGGACGGAGAGGCACCACTGCGTCTACTACGGTGCAGTACTCAGCTGCACACAACCCGCAAATGTTTTGGACAGGTAGCATGATCAGAACGAAAGTTCGTCACAGGCGGAGGAAATGAGTTGGTCACGAAGAGGGAGCGGAAAAATCGCGTCACGGCGTACACGAAATCTTTGTTATAAAAGAAATACACTGCTGTTTCGCTGGCGCTTGTCCTGCTCGGCTCTCGCTGCCGGTGGCGCTGCTGTTGCTGTTGATCCGTAGCCAGGGGCTCCACCCGAGCAACTAGCCGGCCGTCCTGCGACGGACGTGACGCGGCGCCAGCCCAGCGCGCAGCAGCGCAGCAGCACTTTGCAAAGTTGCCTCAGGAACAGGGGAGGGCGGCAGAGTTAAGAGACCGAGCCCCTGCAACGAGGGAAAATGTGCACCCGTAGCACCACCGTGGGCCTCCGACCACCTCAGCGGCAACTGCATACCAGCATCACTACCCCTGCAGTTTCCATAGAATCAGGCGTCGCGACGTAGAAGTATTCGTAGCGAAGGGAGTGAACCAAAACAGGAATAGCAGCAGCAGCCGAAGCAAAAGCAGAAGGAGGAGGTGCACGAGCCCCCCACAACGCAGCAGGAGCAGCAGCAGAGCCATGTGCAGGGATGCGATGAGAAGCCTTAGCAGCAGCGGGGAGCACTACACAGCGGGGACCACTACACAGCGGGGACCACTACACAGCGGGGACCACTACACAGCACGAAGCTTCAGCTAAGCGGCAACATGCGCAGTGGAGAAGCTGCATCGTTGAAGATCAACATGAGGTGCTGCGTGAAATGTCCGGATCACTGGCAGTCTGGTAGAAGCTGTCGCACGTGCGCCTCAGGTCCCCCCTGGATGTGGTGTAGACGCTCCTCCTGCTATCCACGTTCGATTACTATGAATGGTTTGAATCCGACTGAGGGTGCGCATGGATGCTTGTCAGGCGTACGTATTAGAGACACACACGTAGTAGGTGTGTGTGCAGATGTGTCTACTTGTGATATATGCTCGTCGCGTGCTGTGTGTAGTGATCTGTATAGGCGAACGTAACGACGAAAGCAGAAAAAGTCGAAATGCAGTAGGCCATCTCAGGATATCTGTGTGTACATGCATCCAGATACGCTATAACGGTATTCAGGCACATATGCTGTATGGTGTGGACGCGTCTGTATCTGTATACGTGTCGGTGCATCTGTGGCTCCACGTACATACATGTGTATTTATACACACGCTCGCACACACGTACGTGCACGTATGCATACACGTATACATACATACAAACGTGCAGCCATGCAAAGTGTAATCCCGGTAGATTCAGTATTTTGTCAAGCAGCGGGGGCTCCTGTTTTAGACGGCAGTAAGAGACTTCCACACAGTGCGATCCACTGCTGTGCGTCAAGAATAGAACGAGACAGACTGCTGCCTACGCAGACAACGGAGGTCAATACTAAATAAAAAGGATGGGGACACCGCAGCAGCCAGAGAAGCCCAAAAAGAATAGCATATATGAACACGTGCACGTATATTCTATTCCATGCGTGAGCCTTGCCTGGATCCACGGATGTATGACGTACTCACACAAACACATTTACGTACATATATATATATATATATATGCACATATGTAAGCGTCAACCTGAAATATTTCTCACGACCTCTGGACAGTGCCAGCAAGTTACACTCGTTGCTAAACACGTATCGCAGATAATTTGAGTCTTCTTGCTGATGTATGCAACGGTTTTGCAGAGGTATACTTACGCGCGAAGCAACTGCTTTGCAAACCTACCGCACCGGCTGCATCTCTGCCGTATATACATGAAACGTCTGTTTCCTTGTGCACTTGTCTGTCCAGGTATCACCCCCCCATAGACGGGTGCAGCCTTCAGTAATACGCAGGCTGACCTACACGCATCTATACACAACCAAGATAAATCTAGACCTATGCATATGTATATATATATATGTACATACACAAATAATACTAATGAATAGGTGTCAGGGGCGCATCAGAGGACTTTCAGGCGCGCGTTCAGAACCCAGCAGAAGACGCTGCTGTGCTGTTTCTGCTCTTGCTGTGGCTGCTGTATCTTCTTCTGTGACTGTTGCTCCTTCAGTTTCAACCGCTTTTCCAGTCTCTTCCCCTGTTGGAGAAGTTAAAAATCGCTTGCTCATGCGTCGTTTCGAGTATGTTTTTGGCTTGGGTGCAACGTAGGCCGTGTAGCACGTACGCAGACACTTCGAAAGAAGCCTCGCCAACGCACGTACCTATCCATCTTCTCGTATCCATCGATATACACATACGCCTGTGTGCTGCCAGCAAAACGAACTGCATATATGCTTATCCAGCTGTTCGCACGTATCGAAGTGTGCGCTTATATTCTTTTATGTACGCAGCAGAAACTATAACATGTCTGCTCATATACACTTGCTGACATGTGCAGATATATGTATGTACCTATGTATCTGCGGCAGAAATTAGCACGTACTTACCACCCACGCACCGCACTTATCTGAACGTGCCTCTACATACACGTATGCATACTCGCATGCACACGTGCTTGGACATCCACTGAACCTCCGCAAGGGCTTTCTTTCGCTATTCCATCGTTGTCGTGTACAAATATACGTACAAATATGTATAAACACGTATCAAGAAATGTACCTGGAAGACCCTTCAGGTAGCAAGCAAGTAATTCTATGAAAATATGTGCATATGTTCCGCACGTACGCATATATATACGTGTGCGTGTGCGTTTGTGAAAGTCAACAATGGTCAAGCGTCGCTCAACGCACATACATGTACACGCGCCAGTGCGTCTGCGGCATACGTGGAACCAGCCACGCCAGTCTATGAAGATACCTATGCGTGTGTATGTACATGTCTCCTCTGTGTCGGGGTACGGGTCCTACACTTGACTCAACAGGTATTACTGCGGTAAATCTCCTCTGTGTCGGGGAACCAGTCCTACGCTTGACTCAACAAGTATTCCTGCGGTGAATCTAGAATAGACGGAGTGCCCTGTTTGCGAGGAAGGGTCTTTGTGCAGCTGCACCAGTGGTACGCTTGACTCAACAAATACTTCTGTGGCAATTCTACAACAGACAGAGTCCCCTGTTTTCGGGGACGGGTTTTTTGCATCGTGCACTGGACTGGTACTTCTAGAATACGCAGAATCCCCTGTTTTCGAGGACGGGGTTTTTTGTCTTTCCTACTCAAAATTCTCGTTACTAATGCTCTTAACAAGAAATGACTGTTGTCCTCGAACTGCGGCATCAGCGGCTTTCCACCGTTATTGTTTTTCGCGAGTGAGAACTTTCCTTTCGAAGTAGACTTTGGTTGTAAACTGGATCGACTCCCCTCACACCGCCTCCTGGGCGCGTTCTGATTCTACCGTCTTTTTTCAACCACCACCCCACCAAGGGCAGCAATACAAATCTGTAACAAGTCTAATAATGTGGAGCAATAGTGGCGGTAGTTGTTGGGAATATAAATAAGGAAACGTGCCTTGCGCCGTTATTGCTATCTCTCTGAGGTCACCTGTTAGCACAACGCTGACCGCGGCCTCTGTAGTAGTCTTTCTTTACTTCACTCTTCATTTATTGCGGTACCACCCCTGATCTTCCTCACTCCTACTAACACTGTTGCCCGTATTATGAGACTTCCTACACATACTGTCTTATTAGTCAGCTTCTTGTTATACAAGTGTTACTAATAGAACTTCCACTACCATCGTTCCCCACTCCTAACAACACTATTCTTGCCAATCCGTATCATGAGTCTTACAGATATTATTTTTGATATTGAACTGCGTGTTACGCATATTATTACTAACTTCACTTCTATTACCGCCAAACTTATGAATACTTCGTGGAAAGTCGACATTAATAAGGCCCTGCCCCCTGTCTCACTCCCGCGACCAGCAGGCTAACTCTTTCTCTCGCCACTCCTACCGGGCAAGAATTTTCCCCTACATGTACACCGTCAGAATACGGTCGTCATCGTTTACCCCGAAAGCGCATTTTAATACAACGATGACTACTCTTATAGAAGTTACAAAAACCTATGCATATATATACGCGTAGGTGTCTGTAAGTGGGTGGGCGGGCGAGTCGGTCGGTGGGCGGGTGCGTGTACATATATATATGTACATTTTTAAGTGTTTGGACGCAGGTAGATATTTACGCGTGCATGCAGTAATTGTCAGGAGCGCTGCGATGTCTCCCGCGTTTTCTCGTTTGCAGCAGCTTCTTGACCTGATGGTGCTAATCTTCTTCTTCACAACGCCGCTACGACTCAATGCACGCAATTGTTTTTCTCAGTAAAACGATTAAGAAGTTGTCATTTTGCCGCGGCTCCTCCTCCGTCATTGTCGGAGTTATTCGCGTGACCCGAGCCGTCCTCTCGAAGTTCATCACGCTCATAAATAGTAACAGGTAGTAGTCAGCCACCCACATACGCCTGCCACATATATACACATACACATAGATATATATATATATATATTCAGCTATTTATACACAGATGGACAGAGACAAAAGCCGACGTATGTGCATACGTGTACATACGCATACACACATATATAGAGACACATATATATATACAGCTGAGAACTGTGGAAAAATGACTCAGGTCTCACGATCTCGAAGTGGCTATATGTCGCCAATTCTTTGCTTGGTTTACATTCGGGATTTCCCACCTTCCGTGTACCAATCTCTACAACACGTATCAGCAACACCTGCGCGGCAGTGAGGACGGCGCACGGTGGAAAAGCAGCAGCAGCAGGGTGGCGCAGTAGAAGAGGAGGCAAAAAAAGTGTTCACGAGAGGAACATCCGCGACCCGAGCAACGTAGACCCCCAGCAGCCACAGCAACACACCTGCCGCGCAGAAAGTTCTCTCTGCTGTTGCTGCTGTTGCTCGCTCTGCTTCTCTGCAACTGCTGCTGAGGTCGTGCTGCCGCTGCAGCGGCTACACCTGCTGCAGTCTGCTTGCTGCATAATTTCTGTTCCTGTGTTGGCGCACGTGTGGGCCTCTGCTGCTGCTGCCGCTGCCTCTGTGCTGCTGCTGTTCTGGTGCTGGTCCGGCCGCCGTTACGCTGCTGCTGCTCCTTCTGCTGCCACTTCCGTCCCCCCTCTTCCTCCTCCGCCGCCTGCTGCTGCTGCGTCTGTGCTTCTCTTCCTCCCGCTCTCCTACGACTGCCACTGTTCCTGCTGCTTCCATTCTCCTCCTCCCCCCGCTCCTCCAGCTGCTGCTGCCGTGGCTGCTGATCCTTCTGCTCTCCCCGGCCTCCTGCTGCGACGTCTTCTGCCGCTGTTGCTGCCGCTGCGTTTGTTCTCCTCCCCCTACACCTCTGCTGCTGCTGTTGCTGCTCCCTCTGCTGCTTCCTCCTCTCACCGCAGCAACATACCCACGCGCTGTCTCCTCTGTAGCATCATCGCGGCAGCGCGCCGCAGAAGCACGCCTCGACAGGCCCACAACAGACGAAGTACACCGGGCAGCAGCTCCACCTGCGTGCAGCAGCTGTGCTGCGGCTGCCGCACTCGCAGGTGCTCGGCTGCTGCGCATCCACACACGGCATCTCGATGTGATGCTGCTGCTGCTGTACCCGACACTGTCTGGCTGCTGGTGCTGCTGTCGCTGCCCCAACCTTCTGCTGCTGCTGCTGGGGCTGCGCCATCTTCTGCTGCTGCTGTGCAACACACTGTTGCTGTTGCTGCCCCAACCTCCCGCCGCGGCTGTACCTTACACTGCTGCTGCTGCTGTAGCTGCCCCACCCTCCTGCTGCTGGTGCTGTGCCGCATCCTGCGCTGTTGCTGCGCGTGCTGCTCCGGACGTTCTGCTATTGCTGCTGCAGATCCGAGACTGCCGCATGCACCGCGACACGCTCCCCGCTACTGCTGTCTCCTCATTTTTTGCACCCCCGGCCGCTGGGCGACGTCGTCGCCTATACTCTGTCCCTTCTGCAGCAGCTTCTGCTCCGGCGACAGGCCGCTCTCCTCCCTCCCCTCCAGTCCGTATCGGCACATGGAGACTGCTGCTGCTGCACGTGCGTTGGGGACGGAAGCTTCGCCAGCGCTTCGTCGCCGTGCCCCTGCCGCATCTGCTGCTGCTGCGGGCGCGCGTCCTCTACTCCTTCTTTCTCTCGTCCTCCTTGTCGCTGGGGAGTCACCGCATGAACAGCGCCATGCAGGCCCGAAGATTTTCCGGGGCCAAGTACTTCTCCACATTTTTCCGCGTGAGGCTGGCTCCTGCGGCTGCATTGCCGCTGCTGCTACCGCTGCTGGCTCCTGCGCCGCCGCCGCCCCCCCCCGCCAGCGCTGCTGCGCCGGCACCTGCGCCCTGGGCAGTCGACGCGTCGTCCTTCGCTGCAGGTGCAGCAGCAACGCGCACCACCCTCACCACCTCCTTCGACTGAGAAAGGTGGACCACGTCCTCCTGCTGCCAGCCGTTCTTCACTATCAATTTATCAAGTTCGTGAGCATTCGCGGGCAGGCCGAGCAGGACGCTTAGATCTGCCACGGAGATCGCATGGTACGCCGCCCCCACCACGTCGCAGATGTACCGACGCAGCGCCTCCGCGAGCCCGGGGACTGCTGCCACGTCCTGCATGTGGCTCTCTCGCAGGTATTCCCACACCTGCAAATAAACGGACAGACCCGCGCGCAAAGAGACGGGGAAAATACGGGGGCGATAAGACTCTGCCCAAAATTCGGAGAAGTGACGCACGGAGAGGAAGAAGTGGCGTCTCGGAGACGCGCGAAAGAAGTTGTCCCCAATACAAACACATCAACAGGCACAGACAGACAGACACGGAGACATAGGGGGACAGCAGCTGGCTGATTATAGATATGTATACAGAGAGGCATATATAGAGGGAGAAACGGAGACATATCGAGACGGACAGGTAGATATGTCTCCATGGGAGGAGACACACTTACAGAGAGACGGGAAGAAAGGGACACACACACACAGAAGAGACGCACATATATACACAGAGAAAGAGGGGGACGAAGAGAGAGACATGCATATGTGCATATTTAAAGAAGGACACATACATATACAGAGAGATAGATGGATAGATAGAGATGCAGGAGATACACACATACATATATATATATATGCATGTATATGTATGTGTATATATATATATATGTATGTATATGTATGTATATGTATGTATATGTATGTATATGTATGTATATGTATGCATATGTACACGTGTATATGCAGAGACACAGACGAAGAGAGAGACACGCATGCAGAGAGACACGGAGACGGAGACGGGTAGAGAGACAGGCGTCCATACACATATACACGTAGACAGAGAGACACAGAGACAGAAACACCGCGAAACGCATATATATGGAGAGACAGTGACCCGTATATGGGGGGAGAAATATAGAGGGGCAGAGAGTGATATATATATACACATATACTTCTATCTATATAGAGAGAGAGATAGAGATATACACACGTACAGAGAGAGACATCCACATATGTCTAGACGAAGAGACACGCACGTATATACAGAGCGAGAGATGGGGGAAAACTTGCAAGGAAGTCAGACGCCTGTCTAAGGGGGGGGGTGACGAACACTCTCTTCATGAAGTGAACGAAGTTCCACGCAGAGAGCCACTTTTCTCGTTTGTGTCTCTCTTCGTTGCCAAGTTCCACTTCTTTTTCAAGAGATCTCTATCCCCTTTTCTCACTTCTCCTTCCTCCACATCTCCACTATGCAAATACACTGAAAGGGATATATATAAGCCGATTCCACAGTATATATATATGCATATGCAGATACATATACGTATGTATAAACACGCATATATACATATATGTATACATTCTCGTACACAAGACGCTCCAGTGCGTGCATGCAAAGACACAGAAATATACATCTATTTCCGATTCCACAGTATATATACATATACACATATATCGATATAAATATATATGTATTCGTATGTATGGAATACGCATATATATACATGTATATATATACACCCGTACACATGTACACTCCTGTGCATTCATGCAGATACACATATATATATATATATATATATATATATCTGTAGGCCGAGATCACAGTATATATATATACGTATGCGGCTATATACATATATATATGTATATACGTATGTATACGTATGTAGGAACACGTAAATACATATATATATATATATATATTTACCCGTACACAAGTACCCACGTGCAGATACATAGACAGACAGGGAGAGAGACGCATGTATTTTGTTCAAGTTCAGTCGCGTGTCTTTCCCTTGTCCTCTCTGTATTCTTCGATTCTTGAAGGACTACACAGCCGCAGCCACCGAAGTGAGAAACGGAGAGACGACCGTCAACCACGTGCTGCTGCTTCACACCGACTGTACGTGTCTGCGTCCTCTTCCGCTTTCTCGTCTACTCGTCCTTCTACGTCTTCTTCGATAAAATCGGCCCCCGCGTTCCTCCCCGCCATCTTCTCTTCCCCCTCTATCGGCTGCCTCGCACAGCTCCCTTTTCTCTCTTCGCTGCAGCTCTGTCTGTTCTCCTCTGTGCACTGCGCCCCTCCTGCTGCTGCTCCTGCTGCTGCTCCTGCTGCTGCCTCTATCGCTTCTGGCGTCGTCCCCGAGACGCGGAGAAGATGACGAATATTTTTCGTCGTGCTTGATCTCCCTCGTGTAGCGAAACTGCCGCTTTCTGTTGCTGTTCCTTTCCTTCTGGATCGCCCTTCCTCTTCTTCTCCGCAGGTGCTTCTTGTTCTCCCTTTGTGTGTGCGCCGTGCCGACACCTTCTTCTACCCCCCGATTTGGAGCTTTTCCTCTCCCATTCGTTGCTTGAAGAGAGACATTTTCTCCCTTTCTGTCTGTCTCTATGTGGCCTAAACTCCCCTTTCAATCCTCTCCCGTCGGTGCTTCCCGTGGCGCCGCTCTCTGTCTGCCGTAGCGCTGCATTCCTTCGTCTTCCTCCCGCTTTCTCGCTTCGCAGCATTCGTCCTCCTCTTCGCTCCTGCTGCTCTTCCTCGGGTGGAGAAACCCGACGCCGCCACTCTCTTCTCATCTCTCTCTGTGTCTCTCCCTTCCTTCTGCCCGGGTCCAGCAGCTGCAGTTCGTTGCTCCTGCTTCTATCTCTTGCTGCACGCTTCTTTGCTGCTTTTCCCTGGGAACTCCTTTTTTGCTGTTGCTGCCCTTGCTGTGGATACGAAAGTTCTTCCTTTCCTCTACTTTTCTCTCTTGCTTCTCCTCCCTTCTGCGCGCTGCTGCTGCTCCTCCACCTTCTCCTCTTCTGTGCGCTGCTCGACGAGCTTCCACTCTTCTTCTGCTTCGTCGTCTCTTCTTCTCCACTACCTTTCCACTACCCTTTTTTCCGCGAATTTTCCTGCTGCTTCCACTTCTTTTCTGCTGCACAGCGCGAGCTGCTGCCTTTTACCTGCTTGAAGCGACACTGCTGCAGAAGGTCGAATAGGTGCAGAACCTCTTGAACCGGCTGCCAGTCTTTCTTTTTCTCCTGCTGCTGCAGCATGCCCACGTACAGCGCGCAGTCTTCGCCAGGGAGCTGCATGAGCCCCTTCACGAGGATCTTCCTCGCAACGTCTGCAGCGAAACACTGCGGATACAGCAAATACAACTGCAGCACCGCGGTGCATGCGTCTGCGTCGTACGTGTTTCTCGCCAGCTGCTCGTCCAAGTAGTGACAAAGCACCGTTAAAGACGACGGGTCGTAGCGCAGCTCAGGCAGCCGCAGCACCGCTTCCACTTGTTCTGCTGCGGCGCCCGACGTGAACGTTCCTCCGATGCCCCCAGGCCCCCCGCCCCCGCGAGCGGCAACAGCAGCCCCCACCACGCCTGCACTGCCCGCCGCTGCTCCGCCGCCGCTGCCCGTCCCTGCCGAACCCGCCATTGAAACTGCGAGGACTCGTGTGCGGAGAAACGGGAGAAAGAGAGAGAGCTAAAGAAAAGGAAAAGACAACAGCGCCGGCGCACGGTGTGAAACGCTGCGAAGGACGCACAGGAGGAGAGAAGAACAGCAGAGGAGGAGACCAGAGACAACGAGAAAAAGTGAGAAAGATGAAGACTCAACGACCACGAGAAGATAAGTTGTGTAGCGACGTGGCGAAAAAAAGTCCTTCTGCTGGGGGCTTCTTGGGAGAAGTGTACTACTGTACTACTGTACCTATTACTGCTGCACGAGTGGCCTTGAACCGCTGCTGCTGCGGAACGTCCGGTCGTCGTGCGCCTGCACCACGAAGAACTGCTGCTCGAGAGAGTTAGATACGCCACGCGTAGTGAAACTGCTGCTCCTCTGGAAAAGGAGAAGAAAAAGTCCACAGCAACTGGGCTGCTACTGCTATTGCGGACTGACCCACCGCTGTGCTGCCTTCCCCGCGTTTCTGCTGCCGTGGCGGCCGCCTCTTCCCGTGTGCTTCCTTCCGCTGCTGCCGCTGTCCTTGCGTGCGTTGCGATTCTCCTTGGTTAGCGCGGTGGAGAACAGACAAGACGAGGAGGAGGAAAAAGAACAGCGAAGAAACGACGCGGAGAGACGAGAAGAAACGGAAGACGACAAAATGTACCGGCGGCGATCAACGGGTGACGTAGAGACGGGGAAAGGACGGCTGCGAAGGAGAGCCCGCAAAAAGAGACCCCGTGGGAAAGTGAGAAACGACAAATGATGTGGAAGAGAAAGAGGACAGAAAGAAACAGGACGACGGGGAGGTATATAGCGACAAACCTTACGGAAGTTGGCCGCGTGTGGGGTCTCGACGGGGTATATACCACTGACGCAGCACGAAAGATCCACAAAAGTCGTAGCACTTCGAGTAACACAGCAAGCAAAGAAATTATCAAGACAAACCGGGCATGTTTCATGCCATTTACGACCCAGAGAAGTTGGGAAATCACGTAATACATTGTGCCTTCCCCAGTACCACGCAAGCAGCATGCACCGCGGTGCGGACGACGACGCTACGAGCGGCCGTGAACCTGGGCAACCGTACATTACATATATATATATATATGAGCTAGCATAAGTTTATTTCGTCGCTAGCTATGCACTCTCATGTATTTGTCTGAGTCAAACTGCAGATAAATATCTATTCGTGTGTAAAAGGACAAATGTTTCCTCTCTTGTAGGGAGGGGTGCACGTAGATATACTCTCTCTCTCTATATATATATATGTGCGTATGTCCATCGAGAGGCGTGCAAGTAGAGTCACAGCATATATACATCAATATATGAATACACCACTTAAGTATACATGCAATTACGCCAAAATATCGTTGCTTACGCGAGAGAGAATAAAAGTGTGTGCTGAAATCCGGATCTACTTGTAAAATGAAGCACGCACATGGGTATTCACACTGTTTCCCACTGTATAAGAGCACACACAGGAATATACGTTTTTCCTCACTGCTTAATATGCGTTTAAATGTAACATGGCTGTCTGTATCTACCCACAACTACCCATAAATTCCTCTGGAACTTTTCCCTGTGGAAGAAAGCCGTGCAGCACGGGTGTCCGTGTATACCTATCCATGTCTGTGTTTAAATATATGTATGTACACATTCACATGTACATATATATACATATATACTCACTTTATAGAAACACAGGCACGTAGGGAGGAAACCGGCGAAGTGTCAGCGGATGAGCGAGAGTCGTATACATCAAAGTAGAGTTCTACTAGTTACTTCGACATTACTACAAGGTAAACAGTGTACTTGTGTGTCTGCTTCCTAAACGCGTGTAAGTCCTTATTCAGATTTCTATCTTTTAAAAGATGGTGTGTACATGCTAAGGGTCCCGCTCTCAGACATCGGCCTCTGTGCGAGCTGCTGGACATTTGCTGTCGCAGGACTCAACGCACTGCTGGTCTACCACTGCTGAGCTACGCAAAAATGAAAAGTTGATCTTCGACTTTCTTGTGCAACTTGATATTCTACCTGCCTGCCTAACACACAAATTCATAGCCGCATCTATTCTGCCGTAACCGTACGTTGTTGCGACGCAATATGGTTGCTTATACGCGTGTGGAAAGCGGTATGGAAAGTAATAGATGACTTGTGTATCTATGTGTCAATGCTTTAAATTAGGACGACGATATATACATATAAATGTATGTGTAGCGATGGGCCGTCAAGTGTTTACATTTGGTAGAACTCTATCGTATACATATTTGTTATATGCAGCGACAGGAGTGCCACACAGTCGTCTGCATCTATGCTGCGTGTGTGTGTGTGTGTGTGGCACGCACACGCATATATCCTTGTGTTCGCTCACACTTCCCTCGCAACGCAGAATTCAACTAGGACAGAAGCGAGCCAGGTTTCACAACGACAGTCTGCAACATCTCTGTCGTATGGCAGACTTTTAAAACGTACTGCGGGGATGTGTGCGTTGTGCCCTGCGGAGACCGTAATTTTTGTCTAGATTTGTAAGGGCTCGTCGTTGTAGTCGTGCTTACGCGTGACTGTGTCTCTATGTTCAGCCGCCTGTATACTCGTGCTGAGCCGAAGCTCGTCAATGGGAACGAGTGAGACACGTGTCTGTCCATACATATGTGTACTTACGTGTGAGCGGAACTGTAAACAGCGCACCGGTTGTAGGTGTCCCCGTAAGTTGAATGCAGATGACCACGTAATCGCATCGAGTATGTCCACTTCTTGTGTACCTACTACGCTGCGCTGGAGTGCACTGTTAACGCATCCTGCACGTACACAACTGTACATCTGCGTCCAGCGTGTGTAAACACATGGGTTTCAAACTGAGTATAAACATTCAACACGTACTACATAAATATGTATATCTGTATTTTTCATCTACTGCAAACACATATATATATATCCATACATATTACAGTTACACATAATACATGCACAGAATATATATATATGCATATATGTATATATACACGCGTACACATTACACATAATGCGTATGCCCCTCTCTCTCTTTGTCTCTCTCTCTCTCTGTGTCTATATATATATATATGTTACACGCAGTGGCGATGTTAGCTTTCGAGACAGAAGGCTACGCTGCTAACGGAAAACGTTGAAGATTCTTGAATGTACGAAGCTTAAGAAAGCTTTACACCGTCGGGGGCGCTGCTATACTTGCTTTGCAAGAGTTTCGCGTAAAGAAATGGAAAACACGTTCGTGTAGAGAAGCAGGGCAGCTGTGTCGCTGATGAGGGAGTTCCCGCTTCTGCACTTGTTATTGCTGCTTTCCTGTGCACGCAGCCCACCGTAGAGCATCTGCAAACGTCTGCAAACGACTTTTAAAGTCGGCTGACGCATGGAAGTGTAGAAACGAGGCACCGCGCTGCAGACGTGTACCTAATAAGTACACGTTTCTCGATAGTATATATATATATATATATATATGTATATATGTAGCTGTTCACGGTGAACGAGCGTTCCATTGGTGCATTACCGTCTGCCGTGTTTCCCGGTCGCGCTGTTCGTGTGATTAGCTTTTCGTGTTTACTTTAAGTCCCTCCTTTCGCGATTACCGCTGCGGATGCAGCCCTGTGTATTTCCCGTGCGGAAGTGCATGGTAACCTGCTGCTGCTGCTGTCGCTTCTTTTTGCTCTAGCAGAGTGTGTCCTCCTCCCTGCGGGTACAACGTAGTGCGCTGCTGCTCTTCGGGGCGCTGTTCCCACGGGCGGCTACTGGTCTCTGCTGCTGCCTGCTCTGTGTTCTCTTGCTCGTGCTAGAAAGATGGCTGCTGCTTTCGTCGCCTGCTGCTGACGTGAACACTGTTGCTGTGGCTGGCACCCTCTTCGGGTGCTAGCTGAGCTTCTGCAGCTGTTGCTGCCAGTGATCGTCTGAGAAAAAGTGCCGACGCGATTCACACCGCAGTATCAACTGCGAGAGTTTTTCTCTGTTACTTCCACGCGGCAAAGGAGAAGCTGCAGGTGTCTACACAGCTGCAGTGCGTACAACAACATATGCAGTCTTCTCTTTGTCCCGTTGCAAAGAATCTCCGATATGTACTCGGTACCGCCGAGCGTAACGGAAAGACTCATACGGGCTGAAGCTGCTTCGCGATGATGCAGCCGCTCCGTACGTGGTATCTCGCTGCTGTTGCTGCTGTGCAGTTGCCGCGGCTATTCTGGATTAGCCGCTGGTGCTGCTGCTATTCGTGAGTAGCCGGTTTCCTGCTACTGCTGCAGCAGCCACACATGTCTGCTTCTGCAGCTCTCCTGTACAACCTCTCCGTCTGCAGCTTCTGCTGTCGCAGCTTTCCACTTCGCCGCAGGAAGAGTCCAAACTGCTGCTGCTGTTTGTCCTCCGACGCCGCCGCTGCTTTCGACGCCATCGGTGCTGCTCCTGCTGCCTCACCGACCGCTCAACTGCTCTTCTCTACGTATCCTCCTTACGTGCGCAGCGTGTGCCGCGGCACGGATATACGTGAACGTTTACGGGTGCCCAGCGTCTGGTTAGCACTCACTGCCTGTTCTAGATGAGCGTCCAAACAACTCTGCACCAACCGTCATAATGTAGGAGCGCGTGTGGCACACTTGCGCAAAAATACCTGTTTCTCTACGTATACTTACACACGCACTGGGTGAGCTGATAGCTGCACAGAGCGCCGCTTTTGGTTCTGCTGGCGAGTCTACCCGCGTACGAGTAGTCAGCGCTAACGGCTACCGGTCTACCGAAATACAAAATCAAGTAGAACAGCACATGTTGCTCTGTGCCTACAAAAGTGGCGTAGATCAGGCCGTCGCCTTCCCCAAGAGAGGCGAAGACGACATTGGCTTTACATAGGTTCGCTTGCAGACCAGCGAACGAATCCACCTTCCTATGCAGCAGAAATCGCTGCAAGTGAAAGCTGCCCACTGTTCTCGCTGCCGCGGACACCTCGTGAAACAGACGTTCTCGTCAGCGCTGATGTCTCTCTCACTCGACGGGAAAAAATAAGAAACACCTGCGTCCTTTTAAAGTGAGAGCCCTGGCAGTGATATGTGCGGGCATGCCACGATTGCATTTTTAGTGTCGTCACCTACACATGCGTCACTGCACCTGCGTCCACATGCGCGTACCTCTTGTACAACGACGAGTCATCCACACAGATACACTCGTCTATCTCAGTGAACAACTAGAGAGCTTCTTTTGTAGCCGTACCCCGCAGTGCGTTGCTTCGGGGAAATACTGTTTCCCTGGCGAAGAACGCGTCTTCTCTACAACGTATGTATATATATATATGCCTGCGTAGTCGACGCGTGGTGAGCGTCTCCTGCGTGTAAGCGCGGTAGCAGTCGTTTTCAAAGCGCCGTTTTCTCTCATCATTTTCAGGCAGAAGGTAGCGGCCCTCAGTAACTGCTATTCTTCCCCAGGAAACGCTGCAAGCCGAGACCCACGTGTGCGCGTCTCACTGAGAGAAGTGAAGGAGAAAGAACGAGAAACGCTGCTGCAGCTGCTCCTGCGCGTCTAGTTCCATTTCTCGACGCAGGGACGCCCAGAAAGGTGCATGCAGAGATACAAATATACACCTACGTCTACATGTATGTTGGATCTCTTCATTTGTCAACAAAGTCGGCAGACGTACAAAGCACGTGGTTGGCTGTCATGTGTCTGTGTGTGTAGCCGCTGAGAGAAACGCGAAAACAGGGACAGCGTGGCAAGCAATAGAATGATTCACGCGTTTCTACACACACACACACAAACAGAGGTAGCGACGGCTGCTTCTGCAGCTGTTGCTCTACGGGAGTGCCCACTGCCATACACAGACACACCGAGGAAATGGGGAGGAAAACAGCGACCGCTTCATGCTTCCCCCTGTTTATATGTTTCTTTCCGGAGCCAAAAAAGTGGTCGCTTGCTTTTTCCGTCCGGATATGTGCCCGTGGCGGCACTTAAGAATACCAAGAGAACGAGAGGGGAGAATAGAAAGGAAAAGATGCAGTGCTGCGCCTACACACGAAGAGTAAGCCGCAGAGAGAAAGAGAGGGAGAGCGATGAAGGAGGAGGGAAGGCAGCTCTCCAAGGACAGGACTGCCCGGAGATGTCGACAGACACCCCCTTCCTCCGTTCAAATGCGTGAAGAAAAAGAAGCAGAGAGGCACCCACACGGCAAAAGACGGGAAGGTGAGGGTGCCGCGCTCGCACCAGGCGCACGCGGGGGCGTATCGCTTAGTCCGACGGGCGTCACCCACACAGAGAAAGACCGTGTCTTTTTTTCTTCTCCGACGGGCGTCACCCACACAGAGAAAGAACGTGTCTTTTTTTCTTCTCCGACGGGCGTCACCCACACAGAGAAAGACCTTGTTTTTTTTTCTTCTCCGACGGGCGTCACCCACACAGAGAAAGATCGTGTCTTTTTTTCTTCTCCCCGGGTGTCTGGACACCCCACTCGTCGCAGAGAAGCGCAAGCGCAGGTCTCTGCGCTCGGAGACGCGATATAAATGGGAAGATAGAGGAGGGGAGAGAGGCGGGTGCCGGGAGAATTATTGATGTGCGGAGGGGTTCAGCCACACGACTCCCCAACTACGGCCGTGCACGGCACACAGCGAACGAGATCTGTCGATCTGCCTGTGTGCGTCTATATCTACAGATATGTGTACACATGTACACACAGAGGAGGAGGTCGCCCGAAGAGTGGGGTCGAGAAAGGTCACTTCAGAACTACAAGTTCACCTGTCGAGTCAAAATACACAACATTTTTTCTTAAATAGCCTCCTCAACCACTTCTTTATCCACACGCAAACGTTCCTCAGATACATCTCCCCATCCACTGCTTCCCCTTCGCACACAAACGTTCTCGAAAAGACCTCCCCAGCCACATCTCCACACGCATATACAAACATTCCTGAGAACTCCAGCTAATCGCCTAGTTTTGCAACTTTGCAGGAAGGGAAAAAGAAGAAGGAGACGAGACCCCCGAGAGGAAATCGCGTGTCCAGAAGAAATATTTACGTTACACGACAGCGGCGTACCACTGCCCTGTCTGCAGGGATGCACGGGGATGCGCCTACGATATACAAGCCGAGACGAAGAAAACAGAGAGACACAGAGAAAACAAAAAAGTTCTCTCCGAGGCGTCTACACGCGGACGCCTGGGACCTGCTCCGCAAAGAGCCCCGTGTATTATGCGCCCCTACATACATACCTACACGCACCTCTGCGTACATATTGAAAACGAGTGACAGGGAGAGACACACAGAGACAGCTACAGAGAAATATACATATATATATATATATATGTGTGTATTACGTATACGTATACATATATGAACTTCCTCTATGTATGTATATACATGTATATACCTATATTTATATTGTCTTTATATAAATATATGTAAAGATACCCACGTTTGTACCTGTGTGTAACTTTATAGATAGAGAACGGAAAATATATATACATATATATTATGCATTAATATATAAGATATATATATGTGTGTATATTTATCTACATGGATGTATATATGTATCTCCATGTAACTGGAGCTTCACTGGTGTGTCGATGTGTGTTTTCACACACGACTCTAGACTGGTGCATGTGTGTGTGCGTGTAGATACATATACGAACATTGTAACATTCTTATACACATATATACTGATTTACAGATAGATATATTGCTTTCTGTCTTCATACATATATGTGTGTTCCGTGGATGCAGATAAGAGTGATATGAAGAACAAATTGCTGGCTGACTCGGACGGCGCGCAGCTGAGAAAAGAGACAGAGGCTGACACATCGACTCGTATATGTGTACACTCGTGTTCCTGCGGCACATGCAGAAACTCCAATATTTATCGATGCGGACTGACATATAGAGCCACCAGAAAGAGACCGCCGACGCATCTCCTGCATTTAGAGAGAAACAGAGAGACAGGTAGACAACCAGATACACACAGGCAGACACACATACCCACACATACACGTGTGACATCCCCTACACATACATATACATTCATACACATTTACCAGGTATATCTACATATATACTTACACACAGGCGACATCTCATTTATATGCACATATACATATATGTGTGGAACAGAGGGAGAGTGAGAGAGAGAGACATACACATATGATATTCCCTATATAGAGACACAAACACACACGTGATATCTCGTACATATAGATGTATACATATATATATATATAGATACATAGATATAGATTGATATAGATACATACAGATATACAGATATAGATGGAAATATATAGAGAGAGAGACAGAGAGATAGAGATAGATAGATATCTATCTATATAGATAGATATGTAGAGACACGCAGACACAGGCACCGAACCTTCTACAAAACTTACCCCTGTATATATATTTGTATATAGAGTGATGCTGTGTACACGTACGTATGCAGACAAACACCTGGAAACATCTCGTATGTATGTATATATATGTACCATTTTCTACAGCTATATAGACATACCCACACACGCACAGATGTGTCTATATGGATAGGAGGAGCCGCCGCGGAAAAGGACTGAAAGAGAACTGCTTCACACATATATATATACATGCATGTGTATATATGTATAGAGAGAGATACACGTATGCACTTGCGCAATGGGAGAGCGACGCGAAGCAGATGGAGAGAGACGTGTTTGGTATATTTGTGTCAGCACGTGTGCGTGTGTATATACACACGTGTGGAGGAGATCTTGCAGTGAATTCTGTGCAGTTCAACGGGCAACAGGAGTACCGGGGCTGCTTCTTCTTCTTATCTTCCTCGAGGGACGCAGACAAGAACAACGGCGATGACAAGGAAAAGGAAAATGAAAAGGCAGAGACACTGCGTGAACCGGTCTCCCGCTGCGTTCCTCGCGAGTGCCACGGCTGTCTTCCTAGCCCGTGCGGCGCTCGTCTGCGCCTCTTCAACTTCTCGGCCTGCGCGCTGCAGCTGCTCGGTTTGCTGTTGCATCTTCCCCAACACCGTCCCGCCGATCTCCTCCGTTTCCGCTGCGAGCTGCCGCGTGCGGTGCAGCGACGCCTGACCAACAGCAACAGCCGCAATACCAGCAGCAGCAACAGCAGCAGCACCAGTAGCAGCAAGAGCAGCAGCACCAGTAGCAGCAAGAGCAGCAGCACCAGTACCAGCAAGAGCAACAGCACCAGTAGCAGCAACAGCAGCAGCACCAGTAGCAGCAAGAGCAGCAGCAACAGTAGCAACAGAACTCTTCACCTACGTATGCGTATGTATAGGTACATACATATATTTGTATATACACATACATACACATATATACATGTATGTATAGACATACATACATATGAGTATACACATACATGTGTATATGTGTACACATATATGCATACATGTATACGCGTATACACATATATGTATACACATATATACATGTGTACTATCACATACGTACACACGTATACATATATATATATATATCCATGTGTATATATATATATATATGTGTACCGAGTAGACACAGCGAAACATTTTTTCAAGTATGCGCACACGAGAACCGGCTTAAATTCAGAGGCAGGTACATATATTACTTTGGTACGATGTCTCTGCACCCATCTACTCCTGTACACAGAGACAACTGCATACGTATACACATTTACATATGTATATATCTCTATGTATCTACATGTATGTGTGTGTTTGTACGTAGATTTCCCTCTCTCTCCCTCTTTCTGTACATGTATATACGTATAGGCATACATCTATATGCAGAGAGAGATAAAAGACACACATATATTTGTATACATGTCTAACAGAAGTGTAGACGGTCACTATATGTGCACGTACCTCTTTCTCTCTATATATAGATATACTGATACACATATATATATACAGAGAGAGTCTTTCTCTTTCTGTCTCTCTCGATAGACGTAGATGTAGACGGAGAGAGAAGAGACACGGTAAATATTTGCATGCGTATATAAGAGAAACAGCGCGGTTAGGGACGTGTCTGTGACACGGGGCGGCATGCAGCAGCTCTGTTCTCTTTTTTGCCTTCTTTTCTTTTTCATACTTGCGTTTTGTCTTGAATGTCGTCGCCGAGACGCACGAGCGTTTCTCTTCCGGCAGCAACAGCACCGGCGTCCCCCGGGCCACCGGTGGCATCGGCTGCAGCTTCTGCTGCTGCTGCCTGCATGGCAGCCAGTTCGTTGACATTCTGCTGCAGCAGCAGGTCGTCATACATGTGCAACACGGCAGCCAGTTGCTGCTGCAGTTGCTGCCGTTGCTGCAGCAACGCCGCGCGGCGTCGGTAAGTCAGCGAAGTTGCGACACTTCGCAGATCCAGATCCACTGCTGCCAGTGTCGTGCTGGCCTGCAGCAGCAGCAGGAACAAAAAGAGGAATTTACAGCAGCAACACAAGCAGCTGCAGAATCCGCCGCCGAAGCGGTAGCCTGTCTGTTTCCTTTTACACGGAAGAAGAGGGAGAGGACGAGAAGAAGCAGCAGCAGCAGAAGCAGCAGCAGCAGAAGCAGCAGAAGCAGCAGAAGCAGCAGCAGCAGCAGAAGCAGCAGCAGCAGCAGCAGAAGCAGCAGCAGCAACAGGGAACCGTAGCGGTGAATTCCACGACTTAAAAAACAGCAGAAAACGAATTCTCGAGCAGCAGCAACGGAACTCTGAGCCCAAGTCATCTAACAACAGCACGCACACATCGCTTCAGTGCTGCTTGCTGCTCCTGTTGCATGGCTCCCACTCCGCGCGGCTCCTGCTGCTCGGCTCCCGCTGCTGCTCGGTATTGTTTGCTGCCTAGTGCTTCCTCTTTTCTCACTGCCGTCGCCGTATATTGTGCCTCTGCTGCTGCTCCTGCTGCTGCTCCTGCTGTTGTTGTTGTCGACTTGTGCTGCTGCTGCTGTGGAACGACGCTGTTGTTCGGTATTGTTGCTGTCTGACGCTCTCTCTTCTTCTCTCTGTCTGTCTGCTGCTGCTGCTGTTTCAGGGAGCTCCGCTTCAGCTGCTGCTCCTGCTGCTGCTGCTGTCAAATCGTGCATGTGCTGCTGCTGCTGCTGCGGCGTCGTGCTGCCGGTCGGTGTTGTCGCTGCCTGAGGGGCTCTCTCTTCTTCTTTCTCAGTGCTTGCTGCTGCTGTTGCTCTTGCGGTCTCTTCTGCTCCTGGTCGTCTTGTTGCACTGCTGTTGCTGTTGCTTATTTTCACCTGGAGGTGGAGGCGCTGTACTTTTCGCTGGTGTTGCTGAAACGCCGCTCCACGTCCTGCCGCTGCAGCCCGAGCAGCTGGCGTTGCTGCCACTGCGTCCTGCAGTTGCAGCAGTATCTGCGTGAGACTTGAGAGCTGCTGCTCCACTTCTTCTCCCAGACCTGCTTCTTCATCTTCTTCCTCTTCGTCGGCTTCTGCTCTTGCTGCTGCTTTTATTCCTCCCTGCTGCATGTACCTTTCTGCCACAGCGGCATCGGTCTCTCCTGCTGCTCCCACTCCCCTACTGCGGTAGCTGCCTTTGCTGCGGATGCTGCCGCCGTCACTTCTCCTCGCACTGTCTCCCTGCTGCTGCCGACGCCTTCCCCGTGCTCCCCACCGGTACGTCCTTCCACGCTGGTCTCTTTCTTCTTCTTCGTCTTCCTCATCTTCTCCCTCCTGCTCCTGCTGCTGCCGTCGCTTCTGCTGCCCCCGCTGTTCCCGCTGCCATGTCCCAGCGCCTGCTGCTGCTCCTCCTGCTGCTCGTGAAGTGTCGACGCGAAGACTCGCTGGGCTGCCGTCGCTGCTGAGACTCGACCGCACGCTGCCACTGCTGCTGCTGCTCCTGCTGCCCCACTTCCCTGCTCCTACGTGGAGGCTGCTGCTGCCGCTGCTTCCCTGCTGTTGCTGCTGCGGCTTGTGCTGGCCGACCAGGACGCGATGACGCTTCGCCCCCCCGTCATCGTCGTCCCAGTACATGTCCATTTTCTCAGACAGCCCGGGTCAAGGGAAGTGCGGGAAAAGAGGGGGGGAACGGCCAGCAGAAGACGACGAAGAAGAAGAGAAAGAGCAAACCAGCGGACGGTCGGAGGTGGGGAAGCGAAGGGGCGGAGAAGACGAAGAACAGAAGAACGGAAAAGAACAGAGAGAAAAAGAAGGAAACCGAAGAAAGACGAACAAAAGAAGACGGAAGAACAGAAGAAAGCTCCAGAAACAGGAAGGGAGAGATGGGGGGAGAGACGCATGCAGGAAGCCGAAAAGCGAGTATCGTCCGAAGAGAGACGACGACGGACAACAACAGAGAGAGACACCAAAAAGGAGGAAATTCTCCGGAGAAGAAAACGAGCAGGTGGCGCAGAAAAAGGAAAAAAAGAGAACTTCTTGGTGCTCACTTCCTCGGAAATGCTGTCGATACTTTTTTCTCCACACCGACACAGGGAAAGTCGGGGTCTGCTGTCTTCGTAGGAGAAGATATTTATCGCAGGGCAGAAACGCACACCAGCCAGATAGGGCCCTCAGCACAGTAGGAACAAATGCAGGAGAAAGCGCTCCTCAGAAAATATTCCTCCGCATGCATCCACAACGTAGATGGAGGTAGACACACATGCAGACGTAGACACGCACAGATGCGGGTGCTCCCCTACATGATATATATGCGTATATGTTTGCAGTAGTAGTAGACACACGAGAAAAGCGAGGAAGTCAACAGATATATAGACGGGGGCAAATATATAGAAAGAGGGAGATTTCTATTTATCAGGTGCATGCACACATGTGTAGAGTTCGATACAGATACCGACAGATAGATGGAGAGATAGAAAGACACAGATTCTCTCATTTACGGAGATAAGTGTGGCTTGGGATATATCTGTCCACCTATCCACACATACATATATATTAACCTCTGTGTCTCTCTGTCTCTGTCCCCTACTCAGAAATAGGTATATACGTATATATATTTATGTGTGTATACTCGTATTCGTAGATAGACAGATACGTGTACACATACAATACGCACAGACACGCGTAGATGTCTACAGTTACCTACGCGAATCTGTCTTTGGCGAGGTAGTGGAAAAACGTAGACACACACACATACATATTATATGTATAGCTATGCACTAAGTGTTACAGACCCAACATATATATATATGAATGTATAGAGCGAGACATGTAGAGCAGTGGACACCACGATATACAGACTCTCACCTGTAGAAAAACGGATTTACCGAAGTATGCAGCGACACAGAGATAGATAGGGAAGGTCAAAAAATTCAGAACTTTACGTATCTAGACAGATATAGGCGTATCTACTCGTGTGCCCCTTCCGTCTGGACTGTCCACATACACATGCGCTGATGTAGAGAGACACAGAGACAGGAAGCGACACGAAAATATACTGCAGACTGGCAACTGTATAGACCAGTATACGCATATACTCAGACATATACATGAGTGTATATTCACCCATACGGGGAGAGACAGACAGGTACGTAACTACATATATATATATATACACGTGTCTGTGCGCATATGTATATACATATCTGTGTATATACGAGTGCGAGTATACATATATATATATGTATATACATATTTCTGAGTAGGGGAGAGGGAGACGCACACACACAGATGTAAATATATATATGTGTTGACAGGTGAACAGATATATGTATGTACAGACATATGTGCGTGACTTCGAGTTGTGTCCACCTCTAACGTATATACATATATACGCACCCCGTTGTATGTAACTACATGGGCCTACACAGATGCCGCTATACACGCACGCCTATCTACACACAGCCACACACACGCTAATATATAGATATATATATATATGCGTATATACACACCCCCATGTATATGTGTATACCTATATCCATATACATATATATATCTTTTTAGATTCATACGTGTACTTAGATATACACGCCTATATATATACGTCTGTATACATACGTTCGTATACATATGTGTGTACAAATATATATGTAGATGTGTTTGGAGAAAATTACGTGTATCTACACATACACATCTATGTATGTACGCCTGTATACATAGACCCGTATATACACATATATTTGTACATCTATATGCCCGTATACATGCGCCCGTATACGCACATATATCTACCTTTCTCTCTCTCTCTAGACGTATATACGTGTACTGGGAATAATACGTATATCTACGTGGTCGCCCCTGTAGAGAGTTTCCTTTATCAATATCAGTATACGTGGTTCATACGAAGCGAACAACGCGGGCACTGCCTCAGAGGCACCGGTGGAAGATTTCCCACCGCAGAAAGGACGGTTCCTCCTGAATGGGAAAGTGTCCTGGCGACGGTGTGTCTACATTTTCTTGCATCTGTGGACACACATATACACCGTAGTGAGGCGGACGACACTTCTTCGTCGCATTGAGTTTTGTGGCTTCTGACTCTTTCGGCTTCTCTTCCTTCCGTGTGGCAGAAAAAAAGTAATCACGCGACTTCACGACGGTCGCAGCTCATCCGGACGCGCAATAAGGAGCTTTCTCTCTCTTTCTGCGTCTGTGTACCTTGTCCACGGCGGCGGAAGTAAGGAAGCCGTCGGAATGGCGCGCATGTGTTTATAGATACATATGTACGTGTATATTTTTGAATGTACATATGCACATAGACCGTCTTGCACAAATTCACAAAATTCCATAGATACCCATATACACACACACATCTCTAGGGAAACGTAAGCACGCAGATGGTGCTTCGTGAAAGAAAGAGAGATACCCGTTGTTCAGTTGTTCAGCCGCTGCAGATGTGATTTGCTGTCTCTTGCGAAAAATAGCCAAGAAAACGACCCGTTTCTCTGATAATTGGTCTGAAGCGTCAGGACTACGGCGCATTTTGTGTGGAAGTTCACTCTTTTCCGTCTGGGTCGGAGGAATCGCATGCTTTTTGCTTTTCCGGCGTACGGAGCTGTCTTCTTCCATTTTGTGTCGACCAGCCACACGCGCGTAATCTTTCCTCCTCCAATCCAGAATTTCAAATCTTTTCTGCACCGGAGACTGAAAACCGTCTGTCGTCTTACTAGTCGTTCCATGCAAGATCAACAAATTCTCCCCTAAACCACCGCATGCAACAAACGCGCCTGAACGGCTAGATGACTTCCTACTGCTAATAACTCCGCAACATTTTTGCTGGCGCCTTACGAAAGATCTACCACGCACTTGTATAGCCATCGGCAATTATTCCCTGATCGGTGTGACCACACAGAGATATGGGAGCGGACTTACGACGCTGGCGTCTACAATAGAGTATACAACCTCGAAGGCACAAAGCAGTCCACCAGCGGTACATGTTTTTGTGTGACATCCCTCTATTTACACATAGAGGGACGTGCTACAAGAAATTATATATCATACCGTGCGTGCTTACCCGTATGTACGGATCACATGTGTACGACTCGAGATTGTACACCGTCCGCCCATTTTTGACGACGCACACGTATTGTAGAGTCACACACCTCTTCTCTACACACACGTCTAAGCACGTACATACGTAAATATATGCATACATACATATGTACACACATGCGTATATTTATGAGCACGCATATACATAGATATATGTTCATATATAATCTTGCCTATTCAAGCGAATGCGTAGGCGCGGACGCGCGTATGTGCAGCTCTCTGTAAAACGTACGTGTACCGGTGTGTGCTGTTCGTGGCATCATCATTTGCTCGTATCGTGGGCGATGGACGTTTCTTCCATTTCTTAGCATTTTTCAAGAAAGCGATGGTGGGGGTAGTTGATACGCACGGCTTGCACTTCTTGATAAGGCTTCGATATACCATTTGGAGGAGGAAAGACGGACAACTAGTATTTTATAGGCTTGCAGACCAGGAACACAAATATGGGTGCTTCTCTTCCCTACATATACGAATTAGGCACAAGTGTGGAAAGGCGTTCTTACTTTTTCGGAACTTCTCCCTTCAGCACCAAGCGCAGCTGATCTAGGTATACATGCCACTGCACTCTCTACAGCCGCAGACGCGCATATATGCAGTTCTATCTCCCTGTGTTAACGTGTGTTAGAGCGAATCTCTATATAACACGGTTACTGCCACCTTAGATATGGTATACTACAGAGATAGGGGCCTCCACCAGATGCCAGATTAGTAAGTTGGTGCTGACATATATCCCTACAAGTCTGCCGCTAATTTCCTCTCCGACCAAATTCGCGTATATACACCAATTTACTCAGGCAGCCGTCTACGTACAGGTAGTCGTACCCAAGCACTTGGAAGGAGTTAGATCTACTTACACACTTCTCCTGGATATTTAATAGCTCTGCTACCGGTTCGCGTTGTACCAGGTGTAAGGACGCGCGATGATGGAGTCGAGGGAGCAACTCCTGCAACACACAGATTGCCGCGCAGCACGCATTTTAGAGTCTGGTTCGTACGTTATAATGTACACGCATGCTCATATGAATAAAGATGTAGCTGTAAATGTGTCTGTACGTGTATATTCTCTACCTGTGTGTTATCGGCTTTGCATCGGAGCTTGTAAACACACGCGTCGTGCACCTGCACTTTCAGCTAATGCGCCTCATTTTGACGCGGTACCGCTCCACCTTCATCTGACTGGAGAAGAGAGGGTAGTGTGAAGCCAACACTTGCAGAGGTTTTACACATAGAAAGGAAGAGAAAAAGAGAGGTACACAGGGCTACGCGCGACCGGAACCAAGCCTGTGATTATGTGGCTACAAGTGTGCCTTTGAGTGTGTCACATCATGTATATGGATGTCTTTCTCCACTACGCCTGACATGCATATATTTGTACGTGTACTTTTTTCCTGATAGATACCAATACACACAGAACAGGCCCGCGACTTTACTATTTTGGTGAGTGACTTTCAGCAACAAAGCACGGAGCCTGGCTGCTGCTCTATGAGCCCGCACAACTGTAGGCCTTACTAGAGACACCGTGAATTCGGGGCCGAGTAGTCATGCCCGTGCACAAAACTTCCTCGCATAACGCATAAACCCATACGTATTCATTTATCTATAGAAGAGACCGCTGTGCGCAGGTAAGTGTGAGCGAGCGTCACGCTGTGGTCTACCTACGCTTACCTACACATCAGCTGTAATGCAGTCTTCGAAGCACAGCGCTCCACCACCCTACGCATCTGTAGAAATATACGTACAGACAACGAGCGACCAAGGTAGTCACAGCTTCATTTTTTAACACATAGCTATTCAAGCGTCTGCAGGTGGAGAGTCCCTGTAATGTGAACAATGTTTATGGTCGCAGGCTGCAGAGAATAACCTTCCGTCTCATCTTTCTGAATCATGGTTGACTTGAACGGCAGCTGACATCCATGTGACGCGTACGTTTATTGAGTGACACTTTGTTTCATTCATGTAGAGTATGATTCGTCTCTGCTACCGTTGAAGACGTTGCCGCGAAGGATCGCCTCTGAGGTATTACTCGACGGTCATTCACGCGAGATCGCTGCATCCTAGCGTAGCATGGAAAAAAAATTTGGATTTCTGGTACTGAATCGCATACCACGTTATGCGGCTTGCCGGTGCCAGCACCCGAACAGGGTACGGCAGGGCGCACACGTAGGCATCAACACGTAACTGATAACACGTACGTAGGGATGGAAGCAGGTCTGCTAGTGTACCCAAGAAACGTTGTTCATATCTTCCCTCACCGTGCGAGAGAAGACTGTTGATAATGCGTTTCGCATGTGTAAAGGGCCTCATAGGTCTCCGGGGTATTCACCGTATAAGGAACGTTTCAGCCGCCTCTCTTTCGATCTTTCCTGAAGCGACGGTCGTGTCTCTCGATTTATCATGTATGTAGATAGATACACACGTATCTTCGACAACTCCGAAGACTACTCACTCATCCTTCCATTCACACCGAAACACATGCGCGTACGAATTTCAGGAACCAGTACTTGCGACTCAGAGTCTGCACACGCGTGTATGTATGGATGGATGTATGTAGGTATGTGTGCATGTATGTATGTATGTATGTATATATGTATGTATGTATATATATATATATGCGCGCACAGTGCTAAAGCTCTGTGTATCGCGGTGACTTGCCGTTCGGATATATACGATGTTAGCATATAGACACATATGCCAGTAGACATATATATACACCTATGTCGACAGATAAATTCGCAGGCACGTCTATAGATAGACGGTAGGAAAGTTATAGACAATGATGCCCATGTGTTTAAAAGGATTCAAAAAAGTGTGAGGCTCTCCGGCATAGGCAGGCGCGTGGATAATCAGTCGTCCTCGTCTCCCACCAACGCATCACTTGTACGATAGGGAGCCTGAGGCGCACGACCCCAGGCAATTCGGGTAGCCTCAATTTAAGAACTATTCATAACATACACTAAGCGCACGTGCGTATAGAGATGATACATGGTAGATGTATACACGTATTTTTGTACGTGTGGTGTACCCGTAAGGCTCTGTGTGTGTGTGTATGTGTCTACAAAAAGTCACACGCCTTTGACTGTCGCACGTGCACACGTGTATGGGCGCATCCGTACACACGTAGGTATATGTACATGCGTGTATATACATAGATGCACCGTAGCATAGACTTGGTGAAATTTCTTCTGTTGCTACTACATCATCAAGACAATTTGTATACACGGTTGTTGACGTGCAATCGACAATGAGGTTTGAAACAGTCAGACATTTACACTTTTACAGATGGATAAGATAATTAGGTAAGTCAGTTAGACGTAAGCGTAGACAGCTACCTGCATAGGCGGATAGGAAGCAGAGTGATGGTTAAAAATTTATCCGTTGAAAAATCGTTACAAAACTTGCATACATACGCATGTACGACTACACGATGTGATCGCCACTAGGCCTGCAGCTGCGATGATATGGAAGACAGAGCGAATGATTGACGATGCACTCCACGATACATACTAAGGGCTTGAATATGTTGCATCACAAACTCATAAATATATATATATATATACCTGCAGGTAACTTGTCCTATACCATACAAAGAGAGAAGTGACTTCTCTAGTGTCGTCCATTCTATGTAAGTACATAAATACATATAGCAGCAGATCGGTTAGTTAGCGTGTGTGTGGATGTATACATATAGGTAAGGTGTACTACGTACCGTACGGTGTGAATAGAAAGACGAGTTAGAGTGTACCACAATTTACACACGACATACATACAAATATTTATGTATATATATGTATATATGCATTTGCATATATTGCCGAGGAGTAACGCTCCCGTCTGCATGGCCTTCGTGATCTCGCGTATTACGTTGTTTAAAAAAAGTTAACACGCAGACGTCGAATGCAGCAGCTGTGCCGCTGATACGTAGGATTTTCATCTTCTTCAACAAAAATTTATACGTAACTGTTTTTATCACCAGGAAGCTGACCACAGTCTACACGACAGAAGCGAGTGCCGGACTCCTACTATTCATATCACACAGACTTTAGAGGCATACAGATATTCATATATATGCCTCGGATAGTTCGGTGTAGACTATTGGGGACAGATTCTTGATACCCGTATCACACCTGATTTAAAAACATGCATGTATCCACATATATCCGTTAGGTAGTACAATATACACTAGGTCTACGCAAGGTATTTACTGCTGCTGATACCTGTGCACCTACGTGTATATGCATCCAATACCTAGCAGTAACCGTTATATACATATATATATACATATGTATACGCCATGAATGCTATTATTAACAGGGCTCCCAGCAGTGTAGCGGCACATGTGCGTATCCGTTGGAATGCTCATTTATGTATCGTATAGCAGTGTATGGAGGCGGCAGTCGCATTCAGTTGAGTGCTGCAGATGAACTACCTTACAGTGACTACATAAACACTGTATAGGTAGAACCATATAAACACAGATGTGTCATAGCGAAGATTTTAGTAATCACATAATATTGATAGGCGACGTGACGCAAGCGTTTGACGACGCACGCTGCAGTATGTCGACTGTCGCACTTATGCAGTAGATAGATTCATCAATCGATTCATGTCGTTTTAAATTGATTTACACCACATGTATTTATATGTACATATAAACGCGTCATTGCAAGCAAGCCGTGGAGGCTCAACGTATGTTGCTGTTCTCTAAGGGTGTCCGAATCACACGTATACTCAGAGAGAGAGATATTTATACAGGCATACACATCTACATATGCATGTAGTGCCAGATATCAACGTAGCCAGGTAATTTACAGGTACCGTTTCATTGTCTAAAGGGCACAACTCCTAAAGCACATCTGCGACAACCAGGGACTCTACTGGTTCACACAAAAACTACAGGAAACCCGACGTCTACCCTATGTTATATGGGGGTAGTGCGAGCACTTCTACATAATTCACACCACATCTGAATACACAGACTCACTCGCACATTCTCTTACATGAAGTTCCCCCCACAGACACTTATTTACACATACGCCCATCCCCTCTCTCCAAATAAATACGTTTACACATCTGTGTCTTCCTCCGAGGGCATCGCCATTCGAGTCACACCGACGTCGACGACCACCGATTAATACCCCTTTTTTTCTGTTTTGATCTCCTGCTGGCAGCTTTTGCCGCTCTCGAATCATTGAGAAGAGCCTCCTACATATACACTTACAGATAATTAGGCGGCAACATACCAGCATAGAAGATGGGACTCTGTGTGGGCGGGGGTGTGCGTGTGTGTGTGTGTGTGTCGTAGTTGACACATGCTCCTCTGTACTCCTGCATGTATCGCAGAAGCGTCCACTACGTTCATCTCTCTCTCTCTCTATATATATATATATGATGCGTAGATAGGTAAATGGTCTACTACATACAGACGTATACACTATATGCCTTCCAACGTCCACCTTCCGCCACGCATACACCACCGTGTACCGAATTGCATCGGTCATGGACGTACGCGTGTATGTGTGTATGTGCGGTATTCATGAACTGCTTCTGTATTGAAGACACATGTGTATGTGTGTGTACACGTATACACTGGGATCTCCTGCGCTGCTTCCATGTTGAATATACACGGGCATGTGTGTTTATGCGTATGCACTGGCTTCTTCTGTGTAAGTATGCATAGCAAATCACGGGGAAGAGTGGAGAGGTAGCTTGTTTCTTCTACTGGCAACTTCTTTGATGTTCCCACGAAGGTATTACTGATCAATGAAATCTTCGCCCGTCTGTCTGTCCATAGCGGAAATTCTGTCGTCTCGTGTGTGTAGGATTTATATACATAACTGTACGTATCCACAAGTATTCGCTTTAGTCAAGGCAGTCTGCAACATCAATGTATATGCTTGTGCCTCTATGTGCTGCAATAGAAACAACCAACGTGGGGGATGCCTGGCAAAAAAAAGGTGTAGCAGCAGCGCGCCCGCAACGCTCCGTTTTACTCCGTCCCGCAGAACACCTGTTCTTTAGAACCGGGGGGCCGTGCAGACATCTGCTGCGGTGCCCTTCTACGAGCGAGATGTGCAGCAGTTGCTGCTAACGTCGGGATTCGCAACAACTCTGTCCCGCTTCTGTCGTGCTGCTGCGACCCTCCGCTGTGATGCAATAGCAGCTCAGCGAGCGATGACGAAGAGATCAGAACGCCAGAAACCGTGGTGAGAGGCGCCTCCGTTGGTGAAACAAAGCACACAGGCGGGAGCAACAGGCAGAGCAGACGGCACGGCCCTCGTTTCGTCCTACTTGCACTGCTGTCGTGTTGCTGTGCCATAGCTTTTCTCCTGTGAGGCTGCTGCTCCTCCTGCAGCGCTGCAGGGATGCTGCTGCGGCTGCTCTTGCTACGACTGTTGGTGGAATGCGTTTTCCCTACGATGCTCCTGCTACTTCCTCTGCTCTGTACAGCTACGGCGGTCACTCGCTGCTGTCGATATTCCCTGGTTTTTGCTGCCGCTGGTGCAGTGTACGCTTTTGTGCTGTGGTTGCAGTGCCCCCTGTATCGCTGGGGCTGGCTGTCGTTGCTAGAGCTCCGGCTGCGGCAGTCTGGTCGGGTGGTACTGCTGTTGTTGCTCCTGCTTGCGGCTCTTGCTGATTCTGTGCCGCTGTTGGTGGTGCTGTTTTTGCTGAACATGCCGCTGCCGGTGGTGCGGATGTTGCTGAATCTGCTGGTGTTCGTGGTGCCGCCACCGCTGTTGGTGTTCCCTAACTGCTGCAGCTGGCGTTCCCGTGTTGCTGCTTGCTGCTGGGACTGCCGCTACTACTGGGAGGTGTGCTCTTGCGTTTGGCGGCCCCAGGTGCTGGTGCTGTTGGTGTTGCTGCTGCTGCTGCTATCGTCGAAGCTGCTGCGCCTGGAGGTGTAGCTTCCGGTGTTTTCCTACAGTTGTTGCTCTTGCAGCTGCTGGTGCCCTTTGTACGTGCTTTAGCGCTGCTGCTCCTGTCGGGGCGCGCTCGTGCTGTTTTGCTGCGTGGCACTGGCGCTCTTTTGGGGCCGCGCTGGTGGACCATGATGCTGCTGTTGCAGCTCTCGCCGCTGTTGTTGCAGTGATTATTTATTCTGCAGAGCGCACTTGTGGTTCAGCGTCGCCGTTGTCTCTGGAAGAAGCCAGTGGCGTTTGTAGAAGGCCTCTCTTGGCTTGTCAAGCTGCTGGAGATGAAAACAGGTTTTCCCTCTCCTGTTTAACTCTCGGTTTCGAATCTGCGTACGAGTGTGGAAGCGGGTTTCCCAGGTCCCTTTCCGCCGCAGTGAGTTCCTATCGCGATCCGTTCACACGATCTCGGACTTCGCCGAGGTGCTCTCCTTCCTTCTTTCTCTCCCGACCTTCTTTTTTCCTCCCGTTCATGTGTACATATTCCCTGGGCGTTCAGGCTGTATTACTCTGCTCTCCTTTGCAGCGAGAACTCCACTTTCCAGGTTGGCTGCATTGGGGCGCGCAGACACCGCCACGTACCCAAGAAAGCGGAGAGAAGCCGGTGTGGTACCGGTGTACTTCGCTGTGCCCACGCAGATGCCTTCTTTTCTCCGTCAGTAGAGTTTTTTCCCGGTTCTGGCCGCCCTTTTTGGTGCCCTTCGCGTTCCCGATTTTTCCGTCTCTCTTCAGCTTGCATTCCCCGAAGAAGGAGGGAGCGCGACCGTCTGTTGGTGGCCATCGCCAAATTTTCCCGCGTTCCGGCCCGTTTGAGCGGAGAGATCACTTTACTCTGGCTTACAGGTAGTAGGGATTTCTGTGGGATCCGCAGTAGCATCTCGACCTGCGCGATTTTTCAAAGCGGCTCCCTCTCCGCGCTTCGACCCTACGGCCGTTTTTCTCCCATCGCTGCTTCGAAACTCTGTACTCCATACTTTACGCAGAAGGCTGCTACTCGCACAACGACGTTTCGGGTCGCTTTTCTGCAGTCGCCCAGCAGTTCATACGCGGCCTTGTTTTTTTGGCGTCTGGTACATTTACACCTTTCCACCTTGTCAGGCTTTTCCCCGACGTGGTGACTGTGTGTGCACACGTGTTGCGTCTGAGTTTCACTGCCACGCAATTTCACCGTCGCTCTCAATTTCCGTTCCTCGAGTTTTTTTCACCTTCGGCCTTTTTCGTTCTGGTTTTTGCGCGGATTCGTGTGTGTCCTAAAAAGTTCTTCTTCAGGGACAACTGATGCAGGTCTTTCCCCTACGCACCCCTACGTTTCCACTCTGCACGTTCTACGTGTTCCCTTTATCCTCCTCGCACTTCTAACACAACTTTTTGACATTTTTTCGTCTCCTCGCCTGTCAGGACTGCTCCTCTTTGCATCTACTTTTTGTCGAGGAAAGGGCACTTTGTGAAATTGTTGGACTTCTCGTACTCCTCTCCCGCAAATATGACTCGTCTCCCGTACGCGCAGGATCTCTCTGCTCCTCAGGTGTAGTGCTGTACAAGACCGGGGAATATTGTCGTCTGCAGTTCGACGAGTGAAGTCGACTTACTTCCGATATGCGGAGCTATCGTGAGCTGCCTTTCTTCTGTACTTCGCCGCGGCACGACGGTGTGGTACATTCTAGAGGCGTCCGTGTAAGTGTATCAACCTGCTGACATTCACGTAAATAATGTTTATCTACATATATATAGATGTGTTTGTGTCTCCGTATGCATATCTATTAATGTATTTGGGATTCTCACGTACACTTTTGTCCCTAAACGTAGGTGTCGCTGGGACTTTTGTCTGTGGAGAAGAACGCAGCGAGTGCTACAGCTGTCGACTGTGGTAAACGAAGAGCGGCGTTCGCAGCAGAAGTAGCAGGAGCCGCCGAGCAGCGAAAGGAGGACTGCGCACACACAGGCTCAGTAGCTTTCTCGTGCACCAGCAAATCGTTTCAACAGCAGCAGGTCCTTCCAGCAGCAGCAGTAGCGCATTTTTTCGGTTTCCGCACGCCGTAGTATCTACGCAGACGTAGCAGGCCGCCCAGCTGCAGGCGTCGCAGGAACAGCTGCAACAGCAACAGCAGCTGCCGGAGCGGAATACTGAGCAGCAGCAGAAGGAGCACCAGCAGCGCGACCGCGTTCTCCTCCTGCATCTCCTCCTCCTCCTCCAGCAGCAGCAGTAGCAATTCTTTGACTGCAGGGCGTCGGAGCAGCACAGGTATTGCAGCCGGCGTGCAGTCTTAGGTAGTTGCCGCTTCCTCCGCAGCAGCAGCGGAAAGCAGCCGCAGCACTGGCAGCAGCAAAAGAACTTCTTGAGGGACACGCGGAGGGGCGAAGGCAGCAGCGGCAACAGAGTGTTCTAGCGCAGCTGGAGTAGCCCTCGTGGAGCCGGCTGTATGTCGCCGTATGGTGCTGCTGCTGCTGCGACGTGCTGAAGAGGCAATTCTGTTGGTAGGAGGCAGGTGTGCGGCACCGGCAGCACGCGGAGGAGGAGGAGGAGCAGCAGCAGCAGTAGGAAGGAAGAGGAGGAGCGATAAGGAGGAGCAGCAGCAGCAAAGCGGAGGAGGTGGAGAAGCAGCGGGGGCGGTAGCATGCGCGTGATGCCCGCAGCATCAGACGTGGTGTCGAAAGCAGCAGCAGAAGGAGCAGCGAATCGTAGGAGCGTCAGGAGGAGAGGAGACTTCGGTGCAACAGCAGCAGGAGAGAAGTGGAGCAACCTGGGGGCGGCCACAGCAGGAGGAGGAAGAACAAGGGAGAAGAAGAAATTGACCGTAGAGAGACAGCAAATGCGCAGCAGCAGCAACTTTGTCTGCGATGAAGAGCCTACGGACCAACAGCAGCGGAAGAGGAAGAGGAGGAGGAGGAGGGGGAGGAGCGGTGTCTCCCTTGTGTCTGTTCCGCGGCAGTAGCGCGGCTTCACTGACCCCGGCAGCAGCAGCAGCGCAGCCAAGTGGTAGCAGCAGCAGCAGTGGATTTGGGAGAAGACGCAACAGCGTAAGCAGCAGTAGCAGTCTGCTGCACACGCCCATGGCGCACGTTGCAAGCTGCAGCAGCGCAGAGCCGTATCCGCCGGGATTTGTCCCAACAAGAACGCGTGGCCACCTTTACGTGGGGTCCCTGCTACATGCGCTTGACGAGACGTTTATCAGCAGCTCGAACGTACGCTTCGTCGTCACTGCTGCGCTGCCCTACGGACTGTGGCCGCAGCAGCAGCGACTCCTCTACATACGCCTGGGGGTCGATCACACTATTTTGCCGCTTCTCGACTCCCCCCAGCAGGTACAGAGACCCACGCCACAACTACTGCAACAAACTTCCTGCTCTCTGACGTAGCCTCGACCAACCCTTCACTTAGAGCGACGCTCATATGCTTCAGCGCCAGTCCAATCTCTACCTTTCATACATATACGTATGCACGCGTAGATTTATGTGGATATATATATATATGTGTATACACACACGCATGCACGCATGTAGGTGTGTGTTATATGGATGGCTTCGGGTGAGTCAACAAACGCGTCCACACAGGAGGCCTTAAAATTAGATATATATGTGCTTGTGCATATGGGGTGATGAACTGCACCTTTATGAGCCAGTCCTCAGCTACAGAACTAACTATATATATATATGTGTTGTGTGTATACAGAAGTTGTCTGCGTGTATATGTATGTCGGCGAAGCAAAAAACTACAAACAGGTGGGCATCTACGTGTGCGTATATACCCCTCCGTTCCCTCCCCCACCCCGGTGCGTGCCCCCCGTATCACTGGCTGGTGGACCAGACGGCTCCTTACATACTACTACGCATACATATACTAGTGCTTTCTCTCTCTCTGTGTCTCTCTGTATATATATGTATATACGCACATATACATATATATATATATATATGTATATATATGTGCGTTCCCATACGTGCATATATATATATATATATGCGTTCCCATACGTGCATATACATATATACATATATATATATATATGTGCGTTCACATACGTACATATACATATATATATATATATGTGCGTACCCATACGTACATATACATATATATATATATATGTGCGTTCCAATACGTACATATACATATATATATATGTGCGTCCCCATACTTACATATAGATGTATGTCTGGGGCGACTCAGTCTGTCGCTTTTCACGTGGGAGGTCGCGCCTCAACTTTCTGTTCAGCTGTGTAGGAAGGCGTCTGCCTCTGCCGTTGCGGTTGTCTGTGTGTGGGGCCGTTCTTTTCTACTTTAACAGCGACAAGTTCACATTTCCAGCTACGTGTATGATACACGTATGTGTATATGCTTCACTGCTTTATTCAGGAGTTGCGTAGTAGCTGCAGAACAGACGTCGCTTGGTAATAGAGAGAGATGTAGGGGCAGGCAGAGGAAGTAGACCTGCGCGCAGATACATATATTGAGGATGTGACTCTCCACAGAAATAGCGGTGCAGCCACATACGTGGAAGAGAGGAAGAGCGAGAAGAGGGAGGCGTGTGCCAGGCGTTTGCGTGCGTGTGTGTGTGGGCCCTGCAGCTGCTGGATTTCGCAGCCCTACCTCTCCCGCGCATGCACTTTCAGCTGACGCGGTAAGGCTCTCCCCTGCTGACTTGCGTTTGTGCGTCTCAGGCCAGCTGCTGCTGCTGCTCGAAGTTTTCTTCTTTTTCTTCCTGCTGCTGCTGTCGATTCTTTCCGCTTCTCTCTGTTTCTTCTGCTAGCAGTGTTCCTCCTGCTACACGCTTGTTGCTGCGACTGCTGCTGCCCGCTTTTTCGGCTTCCTCCTGCTGCTGCTGTTGCTGCCCCGGCCGCGTTTCTTCCTCTCTCGCTGTCTCTCCCTGCTACTGCTGCCCGCGCTGCTGCGGCGACGCCTCTGCTGACGCGGCGCTGCTGCCACTGCTGCTGCTGCTCGGTTGCCGCGCCTTGTCGTGGGCTGCCGCAGTGCCTCCACATACGCCTCTGCGGCAGTGCTGGCATCTTCTGCAGCAGCACAGCCACAGAAGAAGCACAGGCCGCAGCAGCAGCAGCACCAGCAGCAAAACATACGCGTCGACTCCTCATGTTCCCACCCATATATACATATAGGGGTAGAGAGAGAGGGGGAGAGACAGATAGATATATATAGGTACAGAGATAAGTAGATTGATAGAGATACAGAGAGAGATAGAGAGGCAAAGAGATATGTAGGTAGGTAGAGATACATCTGCATAGAGAGATAGGGACACAGATAGATGTGTAGGTAGATAGATACAGGTAGACTAGATAGGTACACATAGATAGATATAGAGGTGCCTTCTGTGCATTTGTGTTGACTCATGGGCAGAGGATTCATCAATGCTGAGACTGGCGTGGGAAGGAGGACTGCGCGGGGGGGGGGGGGGGGGGGGGTAGTTCTCGATCCTCGCTTCGCCTGTAGATCCGTACACTTCTACGCACAGATATAGGCGTCTGCGTACATTGCGGTATATAGGTAAATACACATGGAATAAATATTTAGACAGATAAGAAGAGAGAGAGAAAAGAGAAGGGGATGTTACAGATGCTCTTCTTCTATGAATTACATACATATATATATGTAGTGTCCAATGTATTGTGTGGCCGTTTCCACGTTGCGCCATACATATATGTGTATGGAGTGCGCATACAGCGAGAATGGAGAGGAAGATAACACACGTTTCTGTTTGATTTGTATACATATACATATGTAGTCTACCCTACATATTGGCTTCTTCGACGTTGCCCAATATATACAATATATGTATGTATATGAAAAGCATATATATAGAGAGAGAGGGAGAGATAATGCATGCTCTTGTGTGACATGTGTACAGATATGCGTGTGCGTCTGAATTCAGAAGTGTGTGACCGTTTCTTTTTGCTGTTGGCCGTAGGGCGTTGTCCTCAGTGCAGTTCCCGCATGTCGGGTGTACATACACCACATAGATGTCAAGGTAACTTCCCCAGTGTATACAGGTACATATCTTCTATCGAGGTGGATACGTGTGTATATATATGGAAATCGAATCACGCAGTATTACACGTTGACTTACCAAAATTTCCTCATATATATAGAAAGGTAGGTGGTGTGCACATATATATATGTCCATGTTTAGAAGGATACGCATCTGTATGATATACCGAGGTGAGTCGTTTGTGTGCAGCAGAAGGACGTCCAGAGAGAGAGAAGAGAATTTCTGCGTGGACGCATATGTGTTTGTGTGGTTTGCCTGCAGGGGAAGAACAGTCTTCGTGCATTGCGAGAAGGGAATTTCTCGGTCTGTGTCCGTCTGCCTGGTGGGCATCGCTGAATCTTCTTTTAAGTCTCTTCCGTTCTTTCGTCCCCGCCCCCCCCTTCGGTTGTAAACTGCTGCTGCCTTCTGCTGCTGCTGCTGTCGCTTCGTCTTGTCTCTCTGCTGCTGCCGCTCTTCTCGTCTTCCGCCTGCTGCTACTCGACTTTCTGCTACTGCTGCGCGTGGGCTGCTGTTTCGGTGTTGCAGCTCCCCCCGCCTTCTTTTTATCGCTGCTCCTGCCGCGTCCTCCTCCGTCTCCGCTTCCGCGCTGCTGCGAGCATTTTCTTCTACTACGTTCTCCCGCCGCTGCTGCTTATGGGGCTCTGCCCGCGCGCCTGGCATTCCTCGGTGCTGCGCCGCCTCCTCCTGTGGTTCTCCACCTCTTCGGCTTCCGCTGTTGGCCACTGCTGCCTGGGCTGCTGCTGCTTCTTCTTCCTCGTATGCTGCTGCCGCCGCTTGCTGCTGCTGTTGCCGCTGAACGCCCGCGGTTCTGCAGCGCCCCTTGCCTCTCCTGCTGCTGCTCGTGCAGCGGCGGCTCCGCCACCTCTGCCGGCTGCTGTCTTCCTCCGCTTCGCCGCTCCGTCCTCCTTCCCCTGCGGCTGGTCTTTCGTCATCTGCTGCTGCTGCTGCGTCGGGCGGATGTCCCACGCCTTTTGCTACTTTTCTTCGACTTCGCTGTGTCTCCCTGTGTCTTAAAACAAGCCAGAGAGAAATAGGCAGCCTATCAACCTGTATAATATATATATGTATGTGTGTATATATATGTATACGTGTATACTTGCATATCTTAGCCATCCGTACACATACATGTGCGTATATGTATACACTTTTGTATGCAAAGAAACTGTACACATACACACCTACAGATACTATAGAAACAGTAGTGCACACATATATATTTACACATATATATGTATATATATATGTGTGCACATACATATATACATATATATGTGTACACTACTATCACCATAGTGTCCGTAGGTGTATATTTGTAAAGGGTCCGTACATACTCATTATTTATATGTACGTGTATGTATATACTTGTGTATGCAAAGAATCTGTACACATATATGTGTCCACTACTGCTTACATATTTTCTCTAGGGTTCATACATCTAAAACATCCGTACATATATATATTGCCCCACGACGTATATAATGAGTAGATCTCTATATATGGGTGTTCGTCTACAGATACGTAGGTAGACTGGCAGCCGTACGCAGAGGTGAACGCACGTCTAGACGGTTGTTAAAGAATAGGGATGAGACTTTTCACGTCTTCAAATACAGAGAGAAAAGAAAATATACACCTGGCGATTTACACAGCGACCGCCAGAAGCTGCTATGGGACACGTGTATTTCCCTTGTGGACTTCTTACTGCATAAAGTAGGGAAGCGTGTATGTCTCTGTGTATTTGTGTGGAGGTGGGCATATATATAGAAGAACACGGGCCACGCGATGTGTAGGTGTAAGTGTGGGCAGTTCCATATTAGTCGATAAGCTGCAGCACTTCCCACATATATTAGGAAGAGAGGAGCAAATCAAACAGAGTCAGTCACGCGGCATGCGGCGCTGGTCCCGCGCGGGTCATTGCTGCTGTCCACACGTATATATACATGGAGGCGGCTGGACAACCGCCTAGCTGCATGCGTATATCCGTACACAAATCCAGGGAGAAGTGTCCGCGACAGACTATCTGTGAGTGTCTTCGTATAACCATATATGTACAGAGATATAGAGGCAGTAGAGGCACTCCGCAGATATCCACGTATGTCCGTCCATACATACATGGGTAGGTATCTGGTACAGACATTCCGTAAATATTTAATATATCCATAGGAGTACATATATAAATAATGTGCACGTCTAGTGTAGACGCCTACGTGTCCAGTTATATACATATAGAGAGAGAGACACGTATTTATATATATATGTGTGTATGCACATGTAGTACAGACGCATACATACACATACATGTTTACGTGTATATATATATATATATATATGTGGATGTATGTGTAGTGGAGGGACGCCCATACCAGTATATGTGTATATATGTATATATGTGAATTACATTTGACCGTAGGTGGAGAGGAAGTGTGAGTGCACGTTTCCTATATATATCATATGTATATATATACAGGTGTAGTACAGACGTACACGTATACATACATGTTCACATATATATGTGTGTATGATGTATATCCGTACATACCTCCTCGTATACGTCTGTATATATGGGATTGCTGTAGACTGTAAATTTTCCTATTTTGCTGTCGCCCGTTGCGTTGTCGAGAGAGAGAGACGCATGCAGTTCACCGCGGCCTTGTGGAAGTGTTGCCGCTGCTCCTTTTTTGCTTTTCGTGGGGTGCAGGCATATTTAATTTTGTTCGACAACCACTCACTTGCCTCGGCCCTCGAGGCGATTCGCCAGCACCGGCCAATAGCGCGCCCGAACATTGGTTTCCTGCTGCAGCTGCAGCGCTTGGAGCAGCTTGCTGCAAGGAAGAGGTGGAACGTCGCGCCTTTGCTGCTTTCTCCGCTTCCCTCTGCAGCCGCTTCATATGCTGCTGGTCTTCGTCGTGACTCGCCTTGCGCTGCGTACTCCTCTTCTTTTTCGTTTTCCTCCCCTCCGTCGCCCCCTGCTGTTGCTCCCTCGTCCGCGTCCTCCGCTGCCAGTGCGTCTTCTTCTTCGCTTGCCCTGGTGCCAGCGGGAGCAGCTGCTGCTCCTGCTGCCGCCACTGCCAGCGCATCCGGAGTCACCGCGCTGCCTCCTGCTGCTGCTTCTTCCTCTTCTTCTTCCTCCTCTTCCGCCGATCACCTTCTTGTTGCGACTGCTGCTGGGGCGTGTTCTGCTGCTTCTTCCGCGTCGCCGGCAGCTGCCGCCACCGATGCTGCACCTGCCGCCAGAGGGCACCGCGTGAGCAACAGCAGCACCTGCTCGGGTCGTACCACCAGCAGCAGCAGGGCGTGCGGCAGCAGCAGTAGCGGCGGGAGGCTGGACCGCAGCAGCAGCAGCAGCGCGAGTCCCGGAGATCGGTGGAGCACGAGGCAGCAGCGTCGCAGCAGCAGCAGCGACAGGAGACGAGGAAGAAGCAACAGCAGCAGCAAAGAGGCGTACGGGAGAAACAAGGCTTGCGCAGGACGCAGCAGCAGCGCCTATGCTTCTTTTAAACGCGGTGTGTCTGGTGCTGCTCCTGGGGCGCGTGATGGTGCTTTTTCTCCTCCTGTTGCTGCGACGTTTTCGTGTAAATTGGCTCCAGCTGCTGCTGCCCCTCCCGCGGCTGTTGCTACATCCCGTCCTAGTGGTCCTGTTGGTGTTGCGTCGCGCGCTGCTGCTCCTGCGGTTGCTGCTGCAGCTGCCGCACCCGTCTCCTCTCCTGCTCCTGCTGCTGCTGCGGTGTATTCTGCCGCTGCGCCGGCGGCTGCCGCAGCTGGACCTGCTCTTCTTCCTCCTCCTGGATGCTTCCTGCCGCTCCCCCGTGCAGCAGCTGCTGCTCCACGCTTAGCTGCTGCAGCTGCTGCCGGAAGTAGTCTTCCAGGTCCTGCTGGCAGTCCGGTGGCTCGCGCTGCTGCACTTCCTTCTTCGTCGCATGGAGCTTTTTCCCACAGGCCGTACGCGACTCCCTTCCCGCTACTACCCCCGCAGCAGCGCAGCAGATTAGCGATGTCGTACTGCTACAGTCGGGAAGCTGCTGCTGCTACGTCTTCTCCGCGTGCTGCGTTGCATGTGCCCGTGCCGTCTGCTGCGACGTCTCCACCTTTCTGTTTGTCTCCGGCAGGAGCAGCCCTTGCGCGAGAACCGGTAGGAGGGCCGGAAGCAGTTGCAGCACCGCCTGCACCCCTCGCACTGCCGAGAACTTCAGCAGCACGAGCACCGACAGGCATCGGCAGAGAGATAGAGTCCTGCGTTTACAGAACAGCAGCAGGAACAGCAGGAGAAACACGGGGTCAGGAGGGCCCGCCAACGGGCGCCGGCGAAGAGGCCCTTCGAGGTATGCTGCTGCGGCACGCTGCCGTCTTTGCTGCTGCAGCACGAGAACGAGCCGCAGCAGCAGCAACTGCAAGAACAGGAACACACAGAATTTTTATACGCAGCAGAGAAGAGGAGGAAAAAGAAGTAGAAAAGGAAATTGCTGCTTTGCAACAAAGACTTGCCCGCTGCGGCAGATACACCAGTAGCCGGGCACGTTAGCGGCATCTTTACCTCGCCACTGCTGCTTCTGTAGCTCCCGCCGCTTGTGGGAGTGCTCTGCGTCTGCGGCTTCTGCTTCTGCTGCTGCTGCTGCAGGGGGACAAGCGTCAGCAGCAGCAGCTGCTGCTAGAACGGGAACGTCATCCGGGCTGGCGTACGGAGCAGCAGCAGCGGTGAAAGTGTGCGTGAGCGGCTGACCCGAAGAAGCAGCAGGTGGTTGAATCAAACCACCGAGGGAAAACGAGAACTCGAGAGGAGGCAGTGCCAGCAGCAGCAGAAGCAGCAGCAACAGGAGGGTGGGCGAACGGCAGGGAAGGGGTTGCAGCACAGAGCAGCAGCGACAGGGCGCGCGTGTTCTTGGCCGTGTAAAGAAGGAGGAGACAGCAGGCGCCCAGCTGCTGCTTGCTTTTCTTTGGTTGTTGAAGAATTTTGACTAACGTGAGCCCGGGATACCATGCAGAAAGAGAGAAAGTGATGGACGGCTGGGCGACAGAGAGGTCCGAGTCGAGCAGCAGCAGCAGCAACAGCACACAGGGCGACGAGCAGCAGCGGTGTCTGTCCACGAGGAACGACACGGGGTCGGAGTGTACTCGTGTTGATGGCACCGCTGTATGTGTATGGCCACCTTTCTATGCATGCGGAGTGGGTGTAGCCCAGGTGCAAATCATCAGGTTTCTCACTCTGTCTACATATATATGTATATGCGTTTACGTTTAGAGATAAAGATAGAGACAGGGGTAAATATACTGCTTCTTAAAATTAAAGGAGAAACATGTAAATATATATATATATATATATACGTGTATATGAATGCGAGTCGAGTAGAGAGAACTATATATATATATATGTATGTACGTATGTGTAAATGCGAATAAAATAGGGAGAAGTGAATACGCAAATACATATATATACGTGTATATAAATGCGAGTGGAATAGAGAGAAATATATATACATATGTATATACATAGATGTATACGTATACGTAAATGCGAGTAGAACAGAAAGTTGTAAATACATGTATGTACGGGTATATATGAATGCGAGTAGAATAGAGAGATGTAAATATATATATATATATGTATATATGTATGCACATATGAGTGCGAGTAGAGTAGAGGGAAGGAGAGTGAACTACGCGCGTAAGAGGTTCAGACAACTTACGACGAGCCAAATTGAGTCTTTATAAAGGAAAGAGTTCCTTCCCGCTATATATATATATGTTGTCGGCAGCAGGTAAACGTGGACAGTTGTTTCTCCCGGCCCGCATCAGACACCGGTTCAGGCAGGAAATCCGTTAGCAGGGGACGGCTGCTTCTGTCAGCGGGTATCGTGCACTTGTATACCTGTGTATCTATCTATCGACCTATGTATGTATATAGCTCTGCTCTATATATATGTGTATGTGTATATGTCTGTGTCTGTATATTTCTCTTTTCCCTCGTGTGTGTATTTTTGTTTGTGTGTGTATGTTTCTCTGTGTCTCCGTATCTCTTGGTTTCTACCCTACTATCGATGGCCGTCTCCCTACAAGGAGACGCGTCCCGTCCTCTCCACCGTATATACACGCGTGTGTGTAGGGAAGAAGAGAGAAAAAGATAGAAAGGAAGGTGGATGAAGTTACCGCGCATAACAGAGAACTGCCGGCTTTTGAGAAAAATGTGTTGGGCGTGTAGCAGCAGCAGCTGGAGCGTGCGAGAATGCGCTGCTGGTCGGCCCACTATAAAGAAGCGCAGGAGCGCCTGACGCCGCGCAGCAGCAACTGCGCCAGTGACTGCGTCAAGGCCAGCAGCTGCACAGAAGAGAGACAGAGAGAGAAGCGAAGACTTCTCGCAACCTCTTCAGGGTACTTTGTCGCGGGATGGCGCGCAAGATATATGTATGTGCGCAGTATATATGGATCTGCATGTGAGGGGCCGGGAGGGGGAGAAGAAATATTTATATATATACGTGTATAGTATTAACGTGAGTATGTATGTGTGTATATATATAGGAACATACAGAGAATGGACCTACGTTATTTCTGGGGGCGTACGTGCGCGTATGTAGTAGCGACCCAAGACAACGTATGTGGGTGTATATCTATATATATATATATGTGTACAGAAAGGTATGTGTATGTGGGAGAGGGAGAAAGGAGGGGACGCAACATGTACGTGTTTGTATGGTATAGACGGGAGTATAGATGAATATATACAAACGAGCTCGTAGAGAATTCGTCACGCAGTCCCCTTGCGTGTGCGACTGCTCATATATGTAGTAGCTTCTTAGGGAGAATGATATGGATGAAGGTGGACGGAAAGGATGTGTGCGTTGGTGCATCGGCGGGCGCGTATCATCCGTTTTGACGGGAGATGACGGGATGCAAGTTTCTATGGGACGGCCTTTTCTTGAGCCGCTGCGTGCCAAGCAGACGCCTGCGGACGCGTGTACGGAGGGGCGCGCGGGTGGAGAGAGAGAGAGAGCCATACGGGTCGCTTAGAAACGGGCCTACATGCCTCTCTATTTAGGGCACATGTGTGAAGCGAGAAGGCGGCACGACTGGCGGAGAACGGACGGCCGGCCGAGATGTATACGTGTGGTGGTGGTGGTGATCATCTGCCGCGCACGGCTGGTGTGTGCCGCGGTCCGGTCCTGCCTCGTTCCTTGGCGACTGGGCTGCAGCAACAGCAGCAGCAGCAGTTGCTGACGCATCCCGTCTTTTCAAGTTACGTCGAAGAGAGAGATAATCCATGCGTGTCTGTCAGCGCCAAAGAAGTCGTCGATAAGTAGAGACACCTCGGTGTACACATGTATTCTCTCCACTTAGAAATAGACGCAGAACATTTTGGATAGGAAGGACGCTTCTACACAGACAGAAAATGTATAGACGCACAGGTGTGCGTTTATCTGCCGGACAGAGAGAGGGACGATGTCTCTCGTCTCTGTGTAATTATCTGCATGTGTATTCATCGTATGGAAAATACTACTACTGCAGAGCCTCCGTAAAAATGAGACTCGGTGGGCACTTCTGTATAGCGTATGACGCATGTGTGACAGAGGCGCTGCAGCGACCTTAGAAGTAATGGGTACATAGATACATATATATATATATATATGCAGATAGATAGATACAGATACATCTGTCTATATGATATATAGATATATATGTAGGTTTATGACGTCTACTGCTGCGTTATGGATCTGTCGCACATCAGTAACTATCTAAGAACATGCGACCCGTATATGACTGTAGCATGGTATGCCTCTCTACATCCCGTCGGTATGTGTACGATTTGTATCCTGTACGTGGTGAGATATATGCATCATTTCACCTGTGTGAGGATGAGGCGCGACGGGAGAAAAAAGTTTTTGACGAAGACGGCAGGAAGCAGCCGCAATTTTCCGGAGCAGTGGCTCGGGTGGTGCTCTTATCCGCCTGGAACACCCCACCTTAATAAATACGAGATTACCTGAGTGCATGTGTGTATGCAAACTGTTGATCATTTATGCATATACATATATATATGTACCATTGATAGTATATGGATGTGGACGACCTGTCTAAGGTGTTGTGTGCCCTCCACTACATATGGATATGTATAGATATATGTGAAAATATGTATGTGCGTATTTTTGTGCATATATATATATATATGTGAACGTGTATTTGTGTGCAGACTTTTAATTGTATTGTAAAGTCAAGATGTAACGTTGTCGCCCCTTACATATATGATAGTGTTTCAATAGAGAATTACACATGTCCACATGTAGAGAGAGACACACACAAATGAAAGGACACGTATACGTGTACGTATGTGGTATCTGTTAAGTGCGTATCGATGTATTATATGTACGTGTAGATGTACATTTGGAGCTGGCTGGTTCCGCTGAACGTCGAAGAAAGACGAAAGTACACGTGTGCGGGTACGTGTGTGTTATCTGTCAATTGCATATCTCTGTATCATATGGATGTGTAGAGGTACGTGTGGAGCTGGCAGGCCCCGGGGGGGGGTTGGTGGGTGTTGAGAACTGGTTAGACTGTTGGATTTTTGCGGTGTTGTGCCTGTGTGCGTATGCGCTGCGCGGTTGGTGGGTCACCTGACTCGCACCAGCAGCAGCAGGCTCTTATGCGTGCAAAAACGTTTGCAGCACCATTGTAATCTACAGGTGAAGAAGGACTGTGTGGCTGCTGAAGGAGCTGCCGCAGCGGGCAGGTGCCCACACTGCTTAGACGAACTCTGCAAATACAAGACATAAACTTACGGGGAAAAAAGCACTACTACGTCTAGTCGTGTGTGTGTGCGTGTGTGTCTCTCCCCCCCTCTCTGTCCATATATACGTATGTGTATGCTCTGGGTAGATAATAGAGTGTATCAACGCGCCAGTGCTTGTTCCGTTGCAGGTAGAACTGCCCACAAGTGCAATTTTTTGAGCCAGGGCTTTCTGACGAGACACAGCAGCTCATCGGTGGCGACGTGCAGCTTGATTTGAAACAGGCTGTTGTTGCTGCTGGTACTCTACAGTATCGGGCTGCTGCTACTACTTAAGAAGAGGCTGCTGCCTCTGGGCAGGAAAATACACGGCCTGCAGCGCTTCACCGAAGCGAAAGAATATAAGCTCGCGGCAATGCTCCTGTTGAGTTTTCTGCTGCCCCCGCTGGTACCGAATTTGCCCTTTTGTGCTGCTGCCTCTCCTGTTCCTGCGTCTGCTGGTGGTGGTGCTGCTGCTGCTAGTGCAGTCGCTGTTGTTGCTATCCGTGCCTCTAATTTTTGCCGCTCGCTCGAGAACAAGGCTCCCTTTTTCTAGCGAGGCACCACGGGGTTGCATCAGGGGAAGCGGTTAAACCACATGTGTGGAGCTGCTGCTTTCCACGCTGGGTCCTCCTGCAGCTGATCCCCTTTGCTGTTGTTGTAATTAATGGTTCTGCTGTTATTCGCGAGCTGCTGTCGCTGTTGTTATTGCGCGATGGGGTCTTGGTGCCGGATTTTAGCTGCTGCTCGTCCGTGGCCGCCACTAGTGCTAGGATCGTCGTCAACTCGACAAGAGCTGCTGCGTTTGTTTTTCTTTGCGTGCTGCGGCTGCTACCAACGCCGAACGGCCTTACATGCTGATGACTGGTGCAGCCACTCCTCACGCGCACACTGTCGCTGCTCCTTCTTGTGGGCTGCTTGCACTACGTCTGCTCCTGCGTATGCAAATAGGAGCTGACAAGGGTATGCATCTGGTACTTACGGTCTGAGGAGGGTTCTGTTGCTATGAGTGACGCCACCGTAGCTGCTGCCAGTGATTGTCATGCTCCTGGTGTTGCAGTTGCTGTTGGTAGCGCCACGTGTGTTGGTGGTGGGCCACTGCCCTTCCCTATACGTCAGCAGTCGGGCAATCAAAATTGATGAGGAGTTCCACTACCATTGCCTCAGGGGCGTTGCAACTTCGTCAGTCCACAGTCACAAGAGGGTTCTGTAAAATCGAGGTTGCACCGCTGGTGCTGCCATTGTTACAGCGACACATGTGGTGGTTAGTCTGGTGGCTGGTGTGGCTGCTTCCACGACCGCGAATGTCTACGCAGCTGCATCTGCAGCACCTGCTATCAATGCAGAAGACGTTGCCATGACTACTGCTACGCCTGGTGGCAGTGCTAATGCTGTTGGGGTTGTTGCCGCAATGACGTTCGTGAGATCCTTCGCTGTCGACGACGCAGCTGCTGAAGCCTGTGCTGCTGCTGCTGCTATGACTGCGTTGTGGCTGCTGCTGTGACAATGACGTTGCTGACGAGGCTGGTGTAGCCGTTGTTGCTAAGGCCCATGCTAAGTACTGCTGCGCCGATGCAGCTGCCGCCGGTACTGCTGCTGCAGCTGCAGTGGCTTCCAGTGATGGCGCCGTCGCTGGTGCTTCCACATTTCCTCGTGCCACAGGTGCAGTTGCTGTGCAGCGTCGAGAGATCAAATATATTTGTACATGTCTGTATACGTACGTACGTAAGGGTACGCGCCCATTTATATACGCCTATGTTTGGGTATTGCTACCAGCATCCAGGAGCACTTCCACGGCACAGGTTGAAGTTAGAGAGGGCGTTGCGAGCCCTTTATCCTGCGTTTACAAGTCTCTGGCTAGGCATGTGGGACACAACGCGTACGACTGTTACTATTCTCGAAGGACGCAAAAATCAAAATTCACGTGCTGTATTCGAAAACCCGTGGCAGGGGATGGCAACGGCGTCGAGGAGTTCCTCACCGCCTTTCCACTTCACACCTTCGTATGATATCTCACAACCTACCTTTGTATCCGACTCTTCATTGCCTTTTCGTCTTCTTGCCCCGACGTATCCGGGTGTAGTCGTTTTGTCCACCTGCTGCAGACTTCTTTCACTGTTATCCTGGTGCCTACTCCTTCGTCTATCCCGGTGGTTCTGCGGATAGATCTCCCTGCTTTTTACCTCCTCTCAGAGTTCTTCCCTTCCACGAACTGCATCTTTTTCCCGAATACGTTCCCCTTGCCCTTTTTATGCGCTTTTCGCGCCCTTTCGTTACACGTCGTTTAATTCTCCCGTCTTCTGCCATTGATTGAATCCGCTTTGTGGTCAGGACAGACTGCCGGTGACAGCGCGCTGCTGCACAAACGCTACTTCATATGCACGTGCACGCTCCTATACGTACCTGCCTCTATACTTAGGCGCACACACTGTTGCGGGAAGTACAGCAAAACTGTGCACTCGTATGTATATATATATATAGTAATACAGAAGCTTGTACCCTCGACATACGTAGACCAGCTAAGATACCTTTGCAGGCTGCTACACATGCCTGCTGTTACGCAGGCGCATGCTGTGGCAGCCACGTTGCTTCCCTTGAAAAATGCTACACGAGTACCTGCGTACACACGTGCACGTCGCTGCATTGCCCGCTGCGCGAGCATAATTTCTCAAACTGTTTACCTGTATGTCTGCATGAGCATACAGCGGGACGCACAGATTGCACAGTACCCTGAGATGCCGGACGAATGTTGCACGCGCGAGGTACTACCGAAAGACCATGTCCAGATCTGGGGCTGGCCACCAACAACCGTGACGCTGCGGCGGTTGCACTTATTAGTGAGTGCTGCCCCTGTTCAGATGTCGCTAGTGTTGCTGCTGCTGCGGTGGGTGGGTCGGCCGCTGCTTTGTTCCTGCTGCTGCCACCGCATCCATTGCTATCACCGCTCCTTCACCTGCTGCTAGCAGCGCTGCACCTGTTGCCGCCGCTGATGTTGCTGCTATACTGCTGGTCTCGTTGTTGGTGTTGCTGGGCCGGCTGCGGCTTGTAACTGCGGCGGTCTTTGCACTGCGGTGGGAGGCGCGTGTTGCATCGCCCCACTACGACGAAACATCTTCCGTCGTGGTGCGGCACGTAAAGAAACAGCGCAGCAGACCACTGGAAAAGAAAGAAGCGAACACTTCATTCTGTAATGCTGCTGCTACTGGTCCCCTGCTCGCCGCTTCTGTCGTTGCCTGTAGTGCTACTGCCCCTGCTTACATCGCTATCACTGCTGCTGCTTCTTGAGTGTTGCTCTGTCGCTGCTGCATCAAACACAGGAGTGGGGACGCCGCAGTTGCTGCCGTCTCTTAGATACGGAGGTGGTGAAGTACTGAGGAAGTCAAAGTAGCCAGCAAATTCAGCAGGAGAAGAGAAGTGTTCATGCGGCAGCAGCCACAAGTCTTCCAGTCTGCGCACACACAGCCAAACAAACTGATCGCCTCGTGTGTGTGTGTGTGTGTGTGTCTGCGTGTGTACGTATACACATGCGATACAGAAAGAATGAGCTGCCGCCTTTGTGGATTCTTATCGTTCTACAGACATACACAAGTCAAAGTCAGAACATGGCTGTACATATGCACGTGGTACACGTGTGCAGTAAAGTTGTGTAGCACCTCCTCATTCCAGTAGACTCGTGTATGTACGTCTGTACGCATATATGTGCCTATGTATGTATGTACCTACGTATCTACGTATGTGTTTAGGTATTTATGTATGGACGGATGTTCGCACGTATGTATATATGTGTAGGTGTCTACGTTCGTGTGTACGTATGTATGTTTGTATGGGTGTATTTATGTATACTCGTATGCACCTAGATATGTATGTCTCTACAAATGTAGGTATATATATACATATATATATATATCCATATTTACAGCTCATGTGTACAAGACGCTGTAAAACGTTCGTGCTTATGTAGATTTTAGATATGTGGACCCCACCGGGACACGGGAGCATGCGCGTCTCCCTGTGAACTGCGCAGAGTGCCAAAAGTATATAAACTCATCAAATGCATATAGATGCGTATGCATGCAGCAGACCTTTTCCACCTTTAATCACTATCCAAGTGAATACACGAGTACTTATGTGGACGCGTTGTGTGTGATGAGGCTTGCAGCAGGGAACGAAAATTCTCTTGACGTATAAATAACAAAGTGTTGCAATTACGCCCCCAGCCTACTGCACGCATGCATACAACTCCACACGCAAATAAATCTATATCTACATATATATATATATAGATAGATAGTTGGATGTGTACAAGCCACGTAAGAAAGGAGGACCTCATACAAAGGCACGCGCACCCAGCAGCACCTCCGACCACGTGGAGGCTGCTACGCGTCAAAGTCGGACAAAATAGAGGCAACAGCTGGCCAACAGCAGCCGCACCAGTCGACGCGGCCCCGGCAGACGGTCCCATCACCAACAGCAGCCTCAGCGAGAGCAGCAATAGCAGCAGCACCAGCAGCAGTATACCAACACCAGTTTCAACAGCAGCAGCAATAGCAGCAGTGGCACTCCAGCAGCAGCCGAAACATTAGCAACAACCAGAGCAGTAGCATGAACGGCTCCAAGAACAACAGCAGCCGCAACAGCAGTACGAGCTCACACACCTGCAGCAGTGGCAGTCGAAGAGTGGGCGACAGCAGCAGCAGCAGGAGCATGACGGGTAACCATAAGAAAACTAGCAAGGGTACACAAGTGGACAAGATGCGGCAGCAGCAACGGCAGCAGACACAGCCTCCGTGAGACGCGCTTGACCAGCGATCCCGCATTTGCCAGCAAGAGGAGCCGCGCTTGCGGCTGCTCCGCAGCTGCTCCACCGGCACGTAATAGAAAAGAAGCAGCACCAGCAACAGCAGAGCAGAGGCGGCAGCAGTACCAAGTGTAGCAACAGCAAGAGCAGCTGCGGCGTCAGCAGCGTACTGCCAGGGAAAGCAGGACGAGTAGCACGGCGTCCGCAGGACCCTCCCTAGCAGGAGCAGCCTCCCAAACAGCCACCAGAGCAGAAGGGACCACCCACCCCGCAAGTCAGCGCCAGCAGCAGCCGCCGGACGCGGACGCTGACTTGCAACAGCCACCGTACCGAGAGGAAGCAGCAGGTCGACAGGCGGACGAGCAGCAGCAGCAATAACAGGAGAAAGGCATACCTGTATTTGACGCGCACAGGTCTAGTCATAAGGTGAATATGTATGTGAGCGCAGTGAGCAACTATCCAGTCGTCGCTTCTGCTGCTGTGGCAATAGGAGCAGCGGGAGAGATAGGGAATTTCAAGCTGCAGGATAATGCGGCTCAGCAGCCGTCCCATTCGTCTGCGCACGCAGACAAAAACACACACCAACTGCGGCAGGCAGTTCTCATGTATGTACTGACAAGCATGCACACACTTCTGTACGTATGTAAATAAGACAGGCCCAGTGTCTGTCTGTGTGTGCGTATTTATATATATATGTATATCCGGGGACGTAAACAGAGTTGCACTTATATATATATATATGTGGCCACTTAAAAAGATACGTTCCTGGACTGAGAGGGAGAAAAAGAGAGAAGAATGCGAGCGAGAGAGAGGAAAGGGGAGTCACGTGACTATATACCGAGATAAACGGACAGAATTACCCTCCCTAGACGCACTATTTGATGGGTCCGGGCAAACAGCAGCGGCACCACCAGCCACACAGAGAAAATCCCAACGCAGCCTATCACTTCTTCATCACCTCCCCCCGGACACACACACAAACACGCCTGCGCGCACGCAGAGAGGTACTCACCGGGCAGATATGGACGCATCTGGCTCTTTGTTCCGTGTGTGCGTGTGTGCCCATAAATCAACTTGGTGGAAGTCTACTAAACGTAGATACTCGTACCTCGTCACACACGTACACACACGCATATACACAGAGAAACAGACAGAGAAAGACGCAGCCTTCTCTCTCTCTCTGTTTCTATCACTTCTTCGACAGGTATACACGCTGGAAGACAGCCATATGTAAGCGTGCCTTGTCGCCTCAAACAGCAGCCGCATGCAAAAAAGATGGACGCCCACGTCTCAACACGTCCCTGCCGAGCAGAAGGCGAGAAGGACCCGGCGATGCGCGCTGCCTGAGTCGCCAAGCGACGGTCCCCCTCTGATCTGTCCCCGTGCATGTGTACAGACACACACACACACACACACCCACTGAGACTTTGGCTGCGTGTACTTGATTAAACTGCCACACCCACCCACCCACACAACACACACATACCCACCCACCCACCCGAACACACAGAGCCGTCCCTCACACAGACACACTACACAAGTACACCCCCCCATCCACATACGAAATATATATATATATATATATATATATATAGTAGGAAGAGGACGGAGAGAGAGAGAGAGA